>CAEFZX010014599.1:0-14688 GCA_903066825.1 Alfaro cultratus | reverse complement strand
AGGCCTTCTAATGAGCCATCATTTGATCCAGGTGCGTTAAACCAGGGACAGAACTAAAACATGCAGGATGCCGGCCCTCGAGGACCGACTTTGGGCACCCCTGGTTTACATGATTCATGTCTTTAATTTTAAGCTAAAAAATATACTGGATATTAGGACATAATTAAATTTTAACAATTTAATTTTACACTGGTATTTTTGTAACTTTTAACAAGATGTTTAATCCAGATGGAACTCAGTGTATTTTGCTCTTTTCAAGATGAATTTAACACATCCATTTTGCGATGATACTATAGCATGGTAATATATTTGTATTATGAAATTACAGTGCATCATAGAGGTAATCTTTTTATGTTACACTTCTAAGACAGGAGCACCATATTGGCCAGAAGTGTAAATACAGTTTCCCTTTCATTTTGCATAAAATTGTGCTTCCATCTGAATGTTGAATAACATCAAGATTAAGTCTCATTTTCTTATTTTCACATGAATAGTTGTCAGCAGTTATCTTTAATTTTAGTAATGCTGATGTTGGAATATTAAGTGGCATTTGCTGAACAGTGACATCTCCTCTCAGCTGTTTGCAGTTTGCTTCTCACTCCATATTGATGTCACACACCAGGGGTTTGCTTTGGGCACCATTGTACCGGGTGCTAATTTATACTCTTTGTGGGCACCCAACACCAGGCAGCATGGGCAAACACCCAGGTGCACTTTCTGTTTCTCAAACCAAAGTGCAAACGAGAATCAATGGAATTAAAGTGAGAAGTGAGCTCTGTTGTAAAGGAGAAACGAGCCACCTTGACTGGGGTGAGATGGCTGGAGGCTATATCATAGTGTAGATGATGTAGAGGCGTCTTGGCGAACAGAACAACACACACAGTAAGTAATTTTTCTCTGCTTCTGTTCCAGCAGAACAATGCTGTACAGACGGGTCCGCTGGGGATCCGAGAATACTTTGAGGCCATAAAGACTGCTACAAGGCAGAGTTTGTGTTGGTCTCTTTGTTGGGAGACACTCGACAGTGCTGATAATGATGTGAGCCGAGATATAACAATTACATCTGACAATACATAGACACAGTGCTTTTAAAGTCAATGTTTTATGTTTATAAACACGCAACTAGAAAAAGCTTCTTTTTTCTTTTTTTAAGGAATGCAGCTTTTATCAAGCGATGCCTGGTGCAGAGGTGAGAACAGCAGGTGGAGCAGACAGCAGGTGGTGGCTGCCACGCCATGTTGTTCTGTTTGACATGAGAGCAACGTGTCAATCAATGGCTTCCTCCTTGTTTTTCCTGTGGGGCCTTGTGCTATTGATTTCATACTGTGTTACAGTGCTAGGGGGTGTTCACAACAATGCAGAAGATTCACACCACTGAAAAAATAGTCTTCCAAACATGTACCCTCTTTGCCACCCAATATATAATTTTCTAGTATTGGGGTGAACTGTTACAAAGAAAAACATCTAATAATTTTCCAAAGTTAATAAGAGTTTTATTTAGGATATTATCGAAGCCAAAGTTTTAGAGTCTGCCTCACTGTTAATACCCTGGCATGCAAACATTCTTGTACATTTTGAATTTGTTTATATTTGTCTGTTTTTTTTTTGCAGCCAAAAATCTTCAATCTATTATCTTCAGATTTTACATGATAGACGAGGGATCTTCAAACCCAGGCCTAGAGGGCTGGTGACCTGCAACTTTTAGATGTGTCCCTAGTTCAACACACCTGAATCAAACGGCTGGATCACCTCATTAGTAGCAGTTAAGTTTTCCAGAGTCCTGCTAATGACCTCATTGTTTGACTCAGGTGTGTCCTGAGCAGAGACAAATCCAAAATTTACAGGACACTGTAATGTAATGTAATGACACTGTAATGTCCTGTAAATGTTACTGCAAATGTTTAATTCCAGCCTCAACCTACAGAGTACTTTCCTTCACATGTTTGCTGAGCACACTTAATTACATGTGGATAAATGGATGCTCTTCACACTTTTTCTTGAAAAAAAAAAAACTTTTTATCTTTCTTCTACTTCACACTACTTTGTGTTGACTTATCATACAAAATCCCAACAAAATATAGTGAAGTTTGTTGCTATAACTTGGCAAAATACTGAAAAGTTTAATGGGTATGAATGTTTTTACAGGGCACTGGGCGTCTTAATTGCTCCCTTATCAGCTCAAGCCTAATTGAATTCATACATGCCCCTTTGAGTTGAGTATGGGTCTTTAAAATAATCTTTAAATACAGATGCACTTTTGAACAGTTCATATTCCCATCATTTCTTATTAGCCCTCTGAGGACAATTCATTAACAGCTCATTAAATCATATCTCCATCATGTCTGAGAGGCCTCTCTCCTGGCAACAAATGAGCGAGGTAATAAATCCCATCATCAAATGATCTCAATCCGTTACTCTTGTGTGCGTTATCAAGAAGAGATTTTGATTGGTAAAAATATTAATGCTCTTTCAGTCTTTACATTTTATATCTTGTTGAAATATGAACTAAAAGATGCAATCAGGATAAAGGTTTATATCTTCCTTACTCAACAGTTCTCACTTGGTTCTTTTTTGTTTCCGATTAATCCAAGATTTAGCTGTTTTTGCTTCCAATGAAATGTGCCATATTGTTCCTGGATTTGAAAGTATTGTTCTTTTTTTCTACAAAAAGGCCTTCCCAACAATCACTTGGCACAAAATGCACAGTGCGCATCTGATCTTTCTGTTTGAATCACAAGGACTTATTTTAATGCATAATTGGAATGGCATGGATTCTATAATCACCGTTCACGCCAGCTTGCCAGAAGAGTTAAAAGAAGCTTACAGGAATTTGGGCAATAAAGCACAGTGAAGTCACCCATATTATTATGCAGTGGCCAGGCTTCATCTCTTTGCCTTTTATCTCTCTGAGTCTCTTTTACTTTCCATCCTTTTTTTTTTCTACCATACTTCTCTTTCTACTTCCACCACCACCAGCACCTCCTTCTACCCTCTCGGTCTCTGTGCACGGTGGGGGGAAGCTGTATGCCGATGCTCAGGTAGAGAAGGGGGAGAAATCAATAGTGAGGCTGTTTGAAGTTTTCTGAAAGACTTCCCAGGGAAGACGCTCTTGTCAGGGTGATAGATAAAGCTCGCGCCTCAGTCAGCTTCGGCAGGAGGCGGCCAGAGCAGAAGAGAGCGCCTCACCTTTTTAAGTGGGGCCCTAATAATAAAACAGCATGAATAAAACATCCTGGCTGAACCATGCGCTGCATTAGTGCTATCGTCCTGTTATAAATGATACCGGTAGCCCCAGCGCCATTTGGGTAAAAGCCCACAGCACCGCTTTAAAAGTGGGCTGTGCAAAGTGAAAGGGAGATAGATTGATATGTGTGTTGTGCACTTATTTATTTATATTTTATAGAGCTCAAGGAAGAATGAGAGGGAATTAGTAAGCTTTAGTGTTCCAAGGTGACTTATTGTTACTTTACTGCTTCTGGAAAGTTGGGGTGATAGGAACTGTGAAGTAATTATCTTTCCATGCTGTTCTTCCTCCCCAGTGACCTAAAAAGCAATCTAAGAAAGCATGGTTTAAAGGCTTGCTACAATTAGAGAAAAGAAGTGAAAAAATATTTGTTTTTTTATCCTTTTTCTTGGCTTCTGTCTATATCTCTGATGTAGTTTCTCAACAATTACATCAGATATCCTTGAGCTCTACCATCCTGCATTTTTAAGACTCAGAGATGAGAATTTCTTATCATGACTTGTTTATCCTGCAGGTGGTGTCATGTCAAGACAAGAGCTTGAAGGTTGTGCTTTATAAAGCAACGATATGAAATTTAGTGCAAAATAAGGTGAACATTTTAATAGTCATATTTGTACTTATGTATTTATTCAGTGTTAGAAGATGTGATGTGAAAATGGCAAACAGAGATGCACATGTTAAAAGACAATTTACTTATTTTTATCCCGGGGGTGAGAACAATTTTTACAAGTTCCATCTGAACCGGAAAAATATCAAACTACCTGTACTTTCATTGCTCTTTATCATGTCTGAGATTTTTCAAAGAGCTGCAAAAACTGCAATCAGTCTCATTCACCTGTTTAGACCCACATTCACACAGTTGAATGAAGTAAAATGATATAGCTCATGAGATGTGTTCTGCTTGTCAGAACAATAAACTGGGTTGTACAACCAGCTTCTTTGCCAGATATGGTAAGTAAGAAATCTTACAAAGTTGTGACAAAACAGAAAAGTTGACAATGCTTTCTACATGAAAGCCCTCAAGGAATATAGTTTGAGAGAACTGCCTAACATAAAAAGATGTACCCAAAACTAATATACACATCGACCTTTACCAAAGTCTTTAGTAGCTTTTTTTTAGTCTTCCGTATTTTTATAGATTTAGTTTAAGAAATGTGGACAAATTATGACTTTCTGTAAAGCTGCTTTTAACAAAGATCAGATTTAGAATTGGTTCTTTGCTAAACTGTATGTGTAAACTCAAGGCCCTTTAGAGAATGTTAGACATTGTGATTGTTGATTATACTTTACTTTTATTAGTCTTAAAATGAACTGAGTATGTATGGAACCTGCTTTGACTTGATTTTACCAGCCTTAACTAGAAGGGCTGAGATTTTAGTGGATTAAAAAAGATTTGAATCAGTCTTCTGAAAACAATTGCATACTAAAGTGGAAGTGAATAAGTGGGTTCTGGACAGACAAGGTAAACTGTAGACAGGCTTCTGAAAGCCCGAATAACTACTTTTAATACTGCTTTAAAAGACTACATGGTAGTATACCAATTTAAAAAGAAACATTGAAATCGAATGTTTTGAAAAATTATAATTCAAATAATTTTGCAATAATTCACAGCATATCACAAAGACATTACTTGCTACATTAGCTTCTTAAGTTCAACTTTTTTCTCTACAAAACTGCAGAACCAAAATGGGGGCCGTGTAGAAATCCATCATTCAACAGCAGCACACTGCAAATAATAAGGTATCAGAGCCAGAAGGCTACTGGTGTATCAGAAGGACATAAATCTCCCAGTGCTACTGCCCTGACCTTGTTTATTCAGCCCTGACCAGTTTTTACTCTGGGCTTGTGGTGGAAGGATGGGCCACCGCCACAGGGCCCTAGTCCACTGAAAGCTACCGAAGCCCAAGGGTGCACAAGGTCAAGTGGCCTGTTGCTGGGGTCAACGGCTCTCAATAACTGCCCCCAGCCCAAAGGTTAAACCCTTGACCGCAGCTGCGACTGGACACTTCTTACGTAGGCTTTAGCTGAGGTCAGGTTTTCTCCACCTCCACTTCCTTCATCCACACAGGTGTCAGAGGTCCCAGACCTGACTAAAGGTCATAGGGTTCCATGCAACAGGGGGGTCCACTTTAATGCGTTGACTGAGATCATGATGAGCTGCAACTGGAGCTGCAGAAGGCACTGTTGGCACAGAGGTAGCAGGTGTTGGAGCTGTAGGTGCTTTTAGTTTATTCATCTGCCTAACAGGAAGTGTTGGAAGTTGAATCCTCACTGGCATTATGCCATGGGACTTGTTTGCATAGCTTAAGCATTAAACACTTTTGTCAAAAATTTAGGTGAAAATTGATTTCTGTGGAAAAATTTGACAGTTATTTCTAATAAAATTTACAATGACTACTTTTACTAAAATAAAGAAAATAAGAGATAATTGATTGCACACTACAAATGAAAGAATAAAAACTTGAACAAGGAAATGTCACATGTGAATATATGACATGGAAGTGATTGTACTGCTTTTCCCTAAACAGAAAAAAACGTGTTTAGGGAATAGATAAAGAACAAAGCAGAATTTTTAAAACTCAAAAAAGCAGAACATTTGGAGGGTGTTTGAACATGTTAAGAACGCAAAGAGAGAGAGAGAGAGAGCGAGAGGGAGAAAGCACAGCTGGAGTGTTGAGCTTGTTGCATGCTGAGGGGAGGATACGTGCCTAAATCTGACAGCACCCCACAGAGACAATCACAGAACTGGGAGTCTCCTTATTTGTTTAGCAGCCGGCAGATAAATAACAACACTCTGCTCTGAACTAAAACACTCTCTGTCTCCCTATGTCTCTTTGCTTCTCAGATCTCCCTTTCCCTCACTAAGACTGTTTGCTTGCTTTTTCCCTCTCCACCGCCTTGACAGTTATTCATATTTTTGTTGCTCTTCACGTCTACCTGTCTGCTGCTACTAACACAGCCAGGGGCTAGCTGTTTCTTCCTCCTTTAGAAACTTTAATATATGCATCACTGACATATGTTGTGTAAAAGCCCTTCCTTTTTTATATAAAAAAAAAAAAATCAACAAACAAAGTGACTTAAAATGCAAATGAACCAATGTGTGCTTTCAAAACTGCTGTTTCATCAACAGCTGAAAATTGTTTGCATCCCTTGTTTCTTTCAGTTTTGTTTTTGTGCTTCCATGTTTTCCAAATAATGTGACACATTTAAAAAGAAAAAAGAAACTATTGTGGATGAAGACCATTTGATATCCATGAAATGATGCCTATCTGACCCCACCAGGTTTGATGTTAACAGTATTAAGCATTGATTAATATTTAAGACTAATTTGTTCTGCTGCACAAGAGTGTATTCAAATTTGTCACATTTTAAGCAAAGAGGTCAGTACTTTGTGGAACCTCCTTTGCGTCAACTACATCTGCAAGTTTGTCTCCATCAGCTTTGTACATCTTGGGAGAGAACCAAGCAATGGAATATTTTTACTCCTATTACTTTGCAAAGTAGTTCAATCTCAACTTAAATTGTATGGAGGTCATCTATCAAGAAAAATGTTCAAGCATTACCACAGATTCACAAACAGATTTCAGAGTAGATTTTCACTGGGTTGCTCTACAACAAGCATGTCCTTTGATCTGAACCATTCTATTCTTTCATTCTGCTAGAAGAAATATCAGCTTTTCTTCAATGATCACCTTTTATTCAACTCCATTAAGTACTCCGAAAAGACTCCCTATCTATGATGCCACATCATGATTCCACCACCAATGTGTATAGCACTGATTCATAGCAAATGCCAAACTCTTCAAATTTTCTGTTTTTAAAAAAACTTAAGTAGAGTCAGTATACAATTCTTGCTTCTATACGTTGAAAGGAGTTAAGTGAAGAGGTTTGGATATCTGATCAAGATGCTACCAGGGGGCATTTCCAAGAACATCCAACTTTACAGTGTGTTTAGAGAAGACAACGGGTGGTTTACAGCCATATACATCTTCCTCCTTAAATGATTGCTATGCACAATGTTTTTTGATTATTCACATAAAATCTCAGTTGAATGTACTGAGGTGCTTTTGTTGTATTATGAAAATATGAAAGTTAAAAGGGAAGAATACTTTTGCAAGATACTGCAAAAGTATCTTGCAAAAGATACTTTGTAGTCAGTTTATCTGACTACATAGTTCAAACATTTTCTGTCGCAATGTTCCTGTAGCCTTCTAAAAATTGGTTTTTACTTGCTATAATCAGATAAAGAGCTATCTTTTGTTTTCATCTACATGTATTTCTCTAAGCCTTACAAAATATTGTTTTGAAAATGAAATCTTGTTCCCTCTCGAAATGATCTGATTTTTGAATTTATGCATTGGTAAATTCCACTGTGGCTAAAATGGGAAGAAAGTAAAGATAATTTAATTTAAGGAGCGATAAGACTTACTTGGCATGTTTTAATTCTTGCTTAACAGTATTTTTTCGACACATAGTTCCAAATTTACAATTCTTAACAGAGGTTAAGTCTAAAATCACGATTAACAAAAATCATAGACAGGACAGTTTAAATAATAGATACTAACAATGTCATGTGAAGTTGATCTTTTCGAAACACAGAATGTCAAGTATGTGGATGAGATCATCTGCAGTAGCACATTGATCGGCATTAAAACCTTCACTTTGGAGCGACCGGTGTACTCAGAGCGCTGAAATTTATGGACACATTAGAGCCCCCTCCTACAGGCTGCTGGATACATCATGCTGGAAGCTGAAACAATAAAGGATAGGTAGCAGGCTTTTCTATTCCACACAAAAGGGTGAGAGATGTGAGGTCTGGAAGCTTAATTGTTTTTGTTAATTAAAAATGGCTTGGTAATTTATTTCACCCCTGAGGGAGGTTGGTTACTCTGTGGAAAGTGCCTTAAATCTTGATCAAGAACACAATTTGACTCTGATTTTGTGTTATTTAAGCAGAGGTTTACTACTGATTGGCTTGAACGAAACACGGCTGTATCACAGAATGCTACATGCAATACCAACCGTGCATGAATGAGAACTTGACAGGGGACACCGCTTCCGCTGAAGCTCTAGGTTATGTAATTAAATTTACAGATGAAATATCAAAACCATGGCTGGACTAGAGTGGAGGCCAACACCCAGAGAGAGCTATGGGGCAGAAAATGCTGAGCTGCACATTTCGCCTGTTTCCTCGCTTCTCGCTGGCTTTAATGTTAGTGGCCCCCGACAACAGATGGAGCTCGGGCTAAAATCACAATGGGTGCAAAAGGGTGGCAAGGGCAAGACCGTGAAAGTCTGTGAAAATTTATGAAGTTATTGATTGACTCATTCAGCTATCACTAACCTTTGCCAGGTGCGTGAGGGCTGAAAGACAATAAAAAATTGTTTTTCTCCTTCAGAGAGGGTTCTTTTTTGTTTTTTGTCCACTCTGCCAAAATATTAATCTCCTAATTTTTAATTTTTAATCTGGGCAGACCTGGAAAATAAATGCCTGTGTCCAGCAGGCCATGGTAAATAATTAAAATTGAAAATTGATTGTTTGCACCAGAGCTGGGATTTATGGGATAGGGGCTCCAGCGCACCCCCAGGGGACCCACTCCCACGTCTGCACACACCAGCCTCGTTCCCGTGTGCTAAGCATTTTTTCACATTATTCCCCACCTAATATGCTAAGGAGAGTGAGTAAAGGGGGGATGGAAGAGAGGGAGGGAGCAAAGAGGAGCTCTGTAGGTTTTGCTTTGTTAGATGACTTCTATGGGATTTTTCTTTTTTTATATCACAAAAATCAATGGATTGGAACCTTCCCCCCTTTTTCCACATGACTCTAATATTTATTTCAATGTCCTGTCAATAAATATAACAAGGTTAGTTTTATAACGGTTTACCCAGGGAATTCAATTCAAGGGAAGTTATATTTGTTATGCCCGATTAAAAACAGGGAATCGATGTGGGTGAGACTACCACAAAACCACCAGCTCCCCCCCTTCTTTTCCATCTTCGCCATTTCCCACTAAGCACTAAACAGGCAAGATGTAATGCACTTCCAAACACAAACACACACCTCCTGTCTGCCTGGTTACAAACGTTCCCAACTTTGGTGGCCCACCGTGTCAGCCTCACCTGACTAATGAACAGCAGCAAAACAAATAGGAAACTCCTAACTAAATTAATGAGAAAGAAAATGCGCCTCAGCTAACATTTGTTTGTTATACAGATTGTACTGTATGTGGGGGTTACCAGCAATGATAATTCACTTCATGATGAATATAAGTAGTCACCTGTGGCTCATAGCTTTTACAGGTATTTTTCCCACCAGAGCAACAACCCTAATTAAATGAAGTGGTCTTGAAAACATGCTTTGTTGCAAAGCATGTTTTCATCTAAAATAACTGAAAGGTGAATATATTTAAGTATTTTAATTCAATTTGGTTGGGACTTTTTTGCTTGTATTACTACATTAATGCAGCTTAGCATGGAAGCAATCACCCTGTGGCTCGGATGAGGTTTTGAGGAAGTCCAGGTTGGACTTAAGCTCATCTGTATAATCTTTCTCATCACAATACCCACCAGTCAAACACAGTGATATCATCATTAAACTAGGCAGTGTTACCTTTGGTGGTGTGTGGAAGTATCCTATGGAGAATTTATACTTGTATTTAAGAACTCTCTACTTTTTTTCCTAGGAACTCATTCCTGTAATCAAATACAAAATGTACTTTTGTTCAAAGAAGAGCAGTTTGGACTACTAAAGAAGTGTAAAGTCATTGTTCTTCACAGATTCCAGCACTTATAAAAGCAGCAAACCAGAGCTTATCAGTTTCCAAACTTATATAAACTTAAGTGGGCTTTTGATTTGCAAAATTCTAAAGCTTGTTCTTTGGCCACCTTTTACTATTTCAGTTTTTCCTTTCACTTAACTTTCCATTAATATTTTTAGATGAGATTCCATAGTCTCTGACAGTCCATCTCCTGTTTTTGTATGTCATAATATTTTTGTATTAAAATCTTGTTTTTATTGGTGGCAAGCAATATTAAATTGTTTTGGGAAACATCATTCTGTGTTTTCATTAGCCATAAGCCATGATCATACAAATTAACAGAAATAAATGCTTGAAATATAACACTTGGTGAATCTATTTGAACTTCACACTTAAATTGAATTATTGAAATGAATCAAATTTACAACTATATTCTAATTCACCGAAATGCACCTGTTTCTTTTCTAAGAGGCCCTAAATCGGTGTAATTTGCCTATTCGGCTAGAGGTGCCTTTATTAAACTCTTTGAGTTTAGCCCTGAAATTCTGTTGTCCTTCATTTTGCCACTTTGCTGTGTTGCTCTCTAAGCACTGTGCTGGCAGTATTCAAATTTTTCGTCTCTCCAGTTCCAGGCAGAGAACAGTGAGATAACCTCCTCAGTTCGATCTTAATAATTAAAACACAGTGATATAAAGTGGAGCGCTGCTCTTTTATTTATGAGAGAAGTGCACACAGAGATATGTGATTGTGTTGAAACCAGGCGAGTCCTTGATCCCTGACATAAGGGTTTGTATTTTTACTGAATATTTGAATTTCAATGCCGAGACATGATCATCACCACTCACACAGCCAGCCATGCACGCTCACATGCAATCCCACCCTGTATCCTCATGCACACCATCATTAGGTCTTCAGAGGTACGAGGGGGAAGAGCCGTGATCAAACATTCATAAGTCATCTGTCAAATATCACACCTAGGTACACAGATAAACTGAACCAAATGGCTATTTGTACAGATCAGAATGGTACCATTTAAATGTTAAGACACTTTTCATGAAACACATTTTTTTAAGTGTGAGTCATTGTCTGAAAAGATGAATAAATAAAAACTTTCAGCAAGGCCAGAAATTCTTGATTTCCCTAAATCATTTCCTAAAACCAGCACACCTAGAGTGTGTAATTTAAACTCAATATAAAATCATTTGTTTAGTGAAAGGATCAGAGGTTTATTAGTGCCTTATTAAAGAAACAGCATTATGAAAACTAAGTAAAGCTTTAGAGAGGTCAGGGTTAAACTGAAGAGGTTTGAAACAAAATTTGTTTTTATACTAATATCCCAAGTTTTGAATATTTCACAGAGTGCTGTTTAATTTATTATCCAAAAAATATAAAGAGTATGGCACAGCGGAAGCAATACCAAGACACCAGCAAGCAGAGCATCAATCAGAGAAGCAGCGTGCAAACGGCAAATGGATGGAGTCAAACTAAGGGAAGAAAAGAAAACCCGATACAGAATACAAAAGGGTCTGGTCTGAAGGCTCACCTTCAAGTGTGATGAAAACCTCAAACAGCCAAAGCCACTTTAAGGTTTAGATCAGGGGTCTCACAATCTACTGTAACTTTTAGATGTTCTGATAATATGAATAAAATTGTTCTTTGTCCTCTCAGTTTGCAGTCAAATCCTGTTAATTATCTAATTGTTCAAATCCCTAAAATCTCAAGATGGAGTACTCCAATTTAGATTTAAGAAACTGTGTGTGTGTGCGTCTGTGTGCTTATGTCAGAGTGGCCCAATCAAACTCTAAACCTAAATAGTCTGGCTGACCTTGAGCTATTTTGCAAAGAATGATTACAGTTTCTAGATTTGCAGAGCTAGTCACGCTCTAAAACAGTTGAAGATGTAGTTACAACAAGAGGTGGTTCAACAATGTATAAACTTAAGGGAGATGAATCTCTTCCACACTACAATCAAAATACAACCTCATGTTTGCAAAGTGACAAAATGGGGAAAAAGTTAGAGATACTTTTGTAAAGCTCTGTAGTTGACCAGCAAATAAAACCTATTTTCTTTACCCTTACCACAATATTCCATCAAAAAAGGTGATCTGGGTAAACAGCCTGTTGTGAATACAACTATCCTTTCAGTCTTGGTGTAATCCGCCCCATGCATCACTACTGTGCATGAGTGTGCTGAAAACAGAAAAGACTAAGAGCTTCCGTCGCTGGTTCCCCCACCATCGTCTCCACCACCACAACAGGGAGCTCTGAGGAAATCAATTACTCCCAGGGCGGGCGTGTCGGGCTGCAGGCAAGAGTCCATACATCCAGTATGGGGAATTATTTAGAGGAGAGTGAAGGAAACAGTATAAGGTGGGAGGAGGGAAGCATGTGGCCTTGCTGCGGTCTTCCATCTACTGCCGCTCAAAATCCACATCCCTCAAGGAGACACTAGCATATCTTCTCACATTACTTCACATATACACTCCTTCATCCTGCTGGATGAACAACTCATTAGATCCACATTAACTTCTTCTTGGTTAGCCTGCTGCTAAGGTGTTTGATCAGAAGCATGGCGGACAAAACAAAGAATGCTTTTACTAACGTGCACCAACACGTATAAATTTGGGCCGTGTCTATAATTCAAATACCACATGAATTAAAGTGTCTTAGCATGTAGCAGATGTGTTTTTTAATGTGGGAATTATGTGATCAAATGTGAAAATATGGAGAGTGAAAGCAATCACCTTTGTCAGCACACACCTGCCTGCCCATCATGTGCTCTTGCACGGGCAAACACATGCCATCTCACCTCCATGAACAACTTCTGTTGAAAAAAAAGTAAAAATCATCTGGACAAAAACAGAAATACACCTCCACACTTAGATGTATATTAGTTCCAAACTGTCAAGTAAGACCATTTCAGCACCAACTATCACTTTCTAAACTGTTTGCTTAAAATATTTTCAAATGTGGTTTTTAGCTGCTCTGTGGAGAGAAAAGCAATAAAGTACAGTTTTCTGTGGTAAATCAGACAAGACATTTTACCATACTTATGTGGAAAAAAATGTGAGTTAATGTCAGTCATATTTGTAAAATCTTGCTAAAATCGTATTGAAATGCACTTAAAACACATATATCATAAACATAATAAATTTTCAAATGACTCAGCTCTGAATTCAGCTTTTTTTTAAACCCCAACTGAATAAATGCATTTTTGTTTAAAACATTTAAGAGCTTATCATCTCTCTTTTGACTCTGAGTGGATTGACAAACTGTGAACCCTATGATGTTTTGCTGTCCTTGAAAGTTTCACACGAGCTGAACATTCTCTTGATATATCAGTGAATTTGTGTGTTTATTGTCATATTCAACACATTAGAATATATAAAAGTACATTTATTCCAGATACTCTATTCCCAGGGAAACCCATGTAGAGTAAGTACAAAATGTAGATTTCAACCCTCAATTTACTTTAATTATGATGGTTTATTAACTACAGTAAATGGACATCTGAATTCTAAGATAAAAATAGTACATCAGAGCTTTGAAAAAAAATAAAAAATAATACAGAAATGTTTGACCAATAAAAATCATGTTTAATACAGGTTATTTTGAAATTTCTTTGAATTTGCTGTTCTAGATAGAACCATAAATGCTAATTCCATAAAACATAATTACACATGTTAGTCACTATTTTTTAAAATTTGATTTAGTCAAGAAAACAAAACAAACAAACAAAAAAACAAATTTTTTTTTTTTACTTTCCACTCAGATTGACAACAATAAAATAGAGAACAATAAAAGCCTCAGACAAAATAATTTAATTTCTTCTGCATTATTACACTGTCACATACTTTTATTCTGAAACCATTAGAAATCCTTGATTTTAATCAGAAATCAATTCTGATACAGCCACACTGAAGATAGTTTTTCACATTTGGCAACAAAATGCATTTTCTTTTCTATATTATTCTCCTAGTCAGATAAAAAAAAGAAAGTGGTTCATACATTAAATTCTACATTCTTGACTTTGACTTCTTGGTTCAGGGGGTTCTTCTCTAATATTCTCCTTGATGCTTCTAAGCTCTTGGCATATACATTGACTCTGAGCAAAGAAGGGAAGCTTTCTCTTCTCATCGCAATGTAGGGGGTGGAGAAGCAGAAGGATGTGGAGGTGGAGAGGATGGGGAGAGGGAAGAATCTGAGGGCTTCGTCGGGGTCTCAGGTCATTAAATATCCATGCTGAGGAGGAGTGAGCGCTCAGCACCTCCAAACTTCCCTCTACAGCACATCACATCTTCCTGCCTTTGAAAACCTCACTGTGCACTTTCTGATTTTGTGCACAGCCCTTCCCCATTTTGCTTCACCTTTCCGTCTCTACCTCCCATCTGACTTGCGCTCTGTTTACAACCTTAGAAATTCACATTGAAAAGGATTAAAAAAAGAAAAAAACTTACAAAGAAAAGTGCTTAAATCTTTGTGGAAACAAAATAAATTCACCAAATATTACACACGTTCTCTCTGGTCTTGGTTTCCGTTCAGCAGCTCCTCACTTTTAATTGATTCAAAACAATGATTTTGCATTTATTTTTATGAACCCTACTCACCCCTCACACACACACACACACACACACACACACACACACACACACACACACACACACACACACACACACACACACACAC
>CAEFZX010014596.1:0-67455 GCA_903066825.1 Alfaro cultratus | reverse complement strand
TATATATATATAATGTCAGTTATTGATTTTATATATATGCATTAAGATGCAAAATATGGTGTTTTATTTATTACATGAGGCATCTTCGGATCCCCAACCTCACAGAAAATATATAAGTTGCAGCTGAAAATTGGAGCAACCTATGTCTGCGTGTAAGGAAGATGTAGTAATGGGCATAACAAGCAGATTACGTCACTTTTACATGATTTAATCTGATACAACCGGAGCTGACCTCACAGTGAGGGTGCGCGAAGCAAGAAAATGAGAAAAATCTGAAACGGCAACCTCAGTCTTTCTTTAGCTTATAGGCATTTATTTAAGTTTCAGAGGATTCCCTTTCATCACATCATAAGTTTGTGCTCTTGTTGATCTGTAAGGATGGTCATGCTTCATGGAAGGTGACGACGGTGTGACTGGGTAAGATGGTTCCCTCTCCTTTTCCAGCTGTGGGGATGGCGACGCCGCGGGTGCTGTGTAACAGCCCTGCTCACCGGAGCCGCGCATTTAAAGAGAAAAAGGAGAGAGGGAGAGGCGGTGGAGATGCAAGCAAAAGGGGGAGGGGAGGAGAGATGGAGGAGAGCGTGATGGTGTGTGTGCGTATGGATGGATGCTGCACATTCATACTGCATCTCTCTCACTCTCTCTCTCTCACACACACACACGCTGAGAGACAGTGTGTGAGCCAGCCCGCCAGTCAGTGTGAGTGTGTGAGCCATGTTGGATGTGAATGAACAAGAGGAGAGATGCTGCCGCCGCCGCGCCGATCCTAACGCTCACGCCTCCAGCTCCACGGAGCACAGCGGGTAGATGCCAACTCTCCAGGCCGGCAGAGAGACGGGGGAGCCTGGGGGAAGGTGTCGGGCGGTGCTGGCGGTCCTGGAAGTGGCCACCTAGCCGGAGCGGAACGAGGGTGGAGAGAAGTAAGGTGGAGACGTGGAGAAGTGGAAGTGGAAGCGCGCACTCTGGAGAGAAAGGTAGAGGATAGTCTGAAGTGGAGAAGGGAGAAAGGAGGGGAGGGATACGGAGAAAGGAAGAGACTAAATGGCTGCACCTATAACGGGCTTCACCCCGCTCCTGCTCTCGTCTCTGGCGCTCCACCTGCTTCTCCTCGGTCCTTTGTTAGCCCTCACCCCGGGGACGGTGAGCACAGGAGGGGCTTCCAGCAGAAGGACCCCTGCCCTCAGCTACCGAGTCGTCGGTGAAGTAAACCACCACCAGCAACAGCATCGGTGTGGGGAAGCAGGCGGATTACCGAGGGGCAGCTGGGAACTCCGCTGGAGCAGGTGGACTGTAGTGCGGATACAGAGAGAGGAATGCACCGGAGCGCAGCGCGCAGGAGGGACCCTGGGAGGAGATCAACTGGATGGAGCACGGAAAGAGAGACTGAGAGGATTACAACGCCCTCGGGCTCCTTTACTACCACCTTTTACTCTTCGCCTCCCCAGCACCAGGAGCATCTCTACCTCTGATGGCTTCGGCGTTGCAGAGGGTGTGGAGAGAGGCGAGATGGGGAGAAAGGGCGTTGTTTCACCTCTCGCTTCACCTGCCTTTACCTCTTTGCCGGCTCAAAACGGCAAGAAAAGGGCAATACAAAGGACTAAAACGTGCGCGCAACGGTGGTCGGCGCCGAGGCCACACCTCGTCCAACGTGGTACTGACAGAGCCTTTGTGCACGCCTCCGGACCGCGCAGCTCACCCGGAAGTTGCGAGAGGAGAGGGGTAAAGGTGTGCAGAGGGGCTCCTGAGGTGAAGAGACTCTCAGCACCACGTCGTGTCCGCTGTCTAATCCCTAACAAGCAACACATTCTTTCAGCCAACAAGCCTTCACTTGGCTCCTTTACAGCCGCCCCCTCCTGGTGCAATCATCCTATTTCTGGATGCAGTTTACCTCATACTGACGCTTCAGATGACATCTTCAGATGTTACACAGTTTATACCATTTCAGACTGTGTCAGAGCAACAAAACTGGACTGCATCTGTCAGTTTCCAACTTTTAGGCTTTGTAACCATGGCTGCACTTATAAAACCAATCAGCAACCAGTTTACAGGGAAAGCAGCAACAAGATGGCTTGGGATGCCAATGGGAACTCAGCTAGCGTGGGGAGGAGGGGTGGTGATTGTTCTTATTTAAGGAGGCACAATGTTATCAGTCTGAACAGGAGCAGAGAGAGGGGTGATGATGGAAAGGTGGCTCGGTCCATGACAAGAGGAGGGGCTTTCTTAGATAGTTCCCTTTTTTGTTGTGGGTTTGCAAAACCCAAGCCTGCCAGAATTACAGATGAAGGGAGGAGTGATGGTACAGATGGAAATGATCTCAGAGGAGGAGGAAGGGTTGACCACGTCAACAAACACGTTAACTTGTCTAATTACCCAGATAATGATTTAGTTTTTCCGTCTCCGACACGGGGGAAATTAGTGCCTGCATCCAGGCAGCAGAGCAGACAAACCCAGGGAGAAAGGAGGGAGGTTACCGGTAGTTGCTTTAGCTGTTTGGGCCGAAAAGAAATGGGGGCGGCTCTTTGTATGACCCCCATGGGAGGCATGGCTCAGATGAATCTCCTCATCCAATTTGCACTCAACAGCATTGCAGAGATGCGTGGCCGACAGGTTTTACCCAACAAAAGAGCCATTATGCCACTCATTCAGACAGATGTAGAAAATTTTTCAGTGAGAGTTAAACAAGCTGAAAAGCTCCATATGTGTGCTCTAAGAGTGAAGGAAACTTCAGAGGCTGAGTCTACCGGTGACTCAGGCCTTTTCTTGCCTGCTAAATTTCCCGTTACATCTCCTTGTGCTCTGTCTGCCACGTCTTACTCTGCTGCTGAAGATAACCCCTTTCTCCCTATGCAGCCTAATCACCCAGTAGTAAAGAACGTCTTGTATTTCTCGCAAGTTAATATGACAACTCAGCAGGATGAAACCATGCTTCACTCATCCTCTGCAGATGAGGTAGTTTCAGCACCAAAAGAAGCTCTGCACGTGCTTTTGTGGAGCAAATTCAACACTAACAGCAATAACAACAACGAAAAGAAAGAAAATAATGAGAGTAATGGTCAGAAATCTGATATTGGAAAATCCTCGTGGCATAGCGAGATGCAACAAGGGGATCTTGGGTGCGCTAAAAGTATTTCCAACGACTGCTTAGCTACTGAGCGAGGTGAAGGCACACATATGCAATTAAAATCCGGTGATCAAGAGCCATTAGAGCCCGAAGGTGTCAGACAGTCAGATAAGCAGCAGATGGGGACTGGAGAAGAAAGAGAGAGGAGTGCTGAAAGGGAGGGAGAGGGCTTGGAGGGGTCCGCTGCTGTTGCTGATGCTGTTTGGGGAGGAAAATTACAGGTGGGGGAGGGCAAGACGAGGCTGATGGGAGGCAAGGAACCACGTGCAGAAGAGGAGGTGTGGGAGAAGGAAAGGGTAAAGGGAGTAACAAAGGCCGGCCAGGAAGAAAGTGAGGCACAGGGAGAGTTGGGTCGGTATAGGGACAGCAGCACCTCAACCATCACACAGTTTGATCGCAATAGAGGGAAGAGAGAAACCCAAGCAGATGAAAGCCACCAGGGAGCTGAGGGGGATGAGGTTGAGTGGGAGAAAAGACACACTTCAAGGGGAGAGAGGAGCCTGGAACGCCTGATAATAGTGGCAGATGATGATAGCTCTCAGGGAGAAAAGGCGAGGAGGATTTTGATGCCATGGTCTCGTTCCAGACGTGCAGCCAATAGACACCCTCATTTCTCACTGTATAACTACCAAGTCCAGGTGGCAGAGAACCAGCCACCAGGCACCTCTGTCATTATAATGTCAGCCACAGACCCTGATGGAGGTGATGCAGGTCGGGTGAGCTACACAATGGCCCCACTGATGAATAGTCGATCATCTGACTATTTTCATATTCATCCAGACACAGGCCTCATCACTAGCACTCAGATTCTGGACAGAGAGCACATGGATCTGCATTACTTCCGGGTCACAGCGACAGATCACGGATCCCCTCGGCTCTCTGGGACCACTATGGTAGCCATTACTGTTTCAGACCGTAACGATCATTCGCCTATATTTGAACAGTCAGAGTATAGAGAGACAATTAGGGAGAACGTGGAAGAAGGTTATCCAATTTTACAGTTGAGAGCAACAGATTCAGACTCTCCATCCAATGCCAATATCCGTTACCGGTTTATCGGTGAATCTGCTGCAATAGCACGAGCTGCTTTCGAGATTGACCCACGTTCAGGACTAATTACAACCAGAGGATCTGTGGACAGGGAAACAAATGAACATTACACTCTTCAGGTGGAGGCCAGTGACCAGGGGAAGGATCCAGGTCCACGCTCTGCCACTGTCAAAGTTTTTATAACCGTTCTGGATGAAAATGACAATGTGCCACAGTTCAGCGAAAAGCGCTACGTAGTGGCAGTGAAGGAGGATGTTCGACCTCACTCTGAGATCCTACGTGTGAGCGCTACAGACAGGGACAAGGACAGCAATGCTGCTGTTCACTATAATATCATCAGTGGTAATAGCCGTGGACAGTTTTCCATTGATAGTGTAACAGGTGAAATTCAGGTGGTGGCACCACTGGACTATGAATCTGAGCGGGAGTATACACTCCGTGTTCGTGCTCAGGACAATGGCCGGCCACCTCTCTCCAACAATACTGGAATTGTGAGTGTGCAGGTGACCGATGTCAATGATAACCCTCCTATCTTTGTATCCACACCATTCCAAGCATCTGTACTTGAGAGTGCCCCAGTTGGTAGTTCAATCCTCCACATCCAGGCTATAGATACAGATTCAGCTGATAATGCTCGGCTGGAGTACAGGCTGACTGGGACTGGCTCAGACACACCCTTTGTCATCAACTCCGCAACGGGCTGGGTCACTGTCAGCTCGATTCTCGACAGGGAGTCTGTGGAACACTATTTCTTTGGTGTGGAGGCCAGAGATTATGGCATGCCACCTCTCTCTGCTACAGCGAGTGTCACCATTACAGTCATGGATGTTAATGACAATCGCCCCGAGTTCCTCCAAAAGGAGTATTATTCCCGCCTGAATGAGGATGCAGCCGTTGGCACCAGTGTAGTGACTGTCACGGCTGTGGATAGAGATGTAAACAGTGCAGTGACTTATCAGATCACAGGCGGAAACACCAGAAACCGTTTTGCTATCAGTACAGCTGGAGGAGCGGGGCTTCTCTCCTTAGCTCTACCACTGGACTACAAACAGGAGCGTCGTTATGTTCTAACTGTCACTGCCTCAGATCGAACTCTCCATGACACTTGCCAGGTGCACATAAACATTACTGATGCCAACACCCACCGACCTGTTTTCCAGAGTGCCCATTACTCTGTCAGCGTGAACGAGGACAGGCCACCAGGAAGTACAGTGGTTGTGATTAGCGCTACAGATGACGATGTAGGAGAAAATGCTCGGATCACGTACTTCCTTGAAGACAACATCCCCCAGTTCCGCATTGATCCAGCAACAGGAGCGATCACACTCCAGGCAGAGCTTGACTATGAGGACCAAATGACCTACACTTTAGCTATCACAGCGAAAGACAATGGCATACCACAGAAATCTGACACAACATATGTTGAGGTGAACGTGAATGACGTGAATGACAATGCTCCTCAGTTCCTCAGTCCCAGATATCAGGGGACCGTGAGTGAAGATGCTCCCCCCTTCACTAGTGTCCTGCAGATCTCAGCCACTGACCGTGACGCACACGCCAATGGCCGGGTTCAGTACACGTTTCAAAATGGTGAGGATGGAGATGGAGATTTTACCATTGAACCCACTTCTGGCATTGTACGAACTGTTCGCCGTTTGGATCGGGAGAGTGTGCCATTTTACGAGCTCACAGCCTATGCCGTGGATCGTGGGGTGCCCCCTCAAAGAACACCTGTCCACATCCAGGTGACAGTTCTTGATGTAAATGACAACGCTCCTGTCTTCCCTGCTGACGATTTTGAGGTATTGGTTAAGGAAAATAGCGCTGTGGGGTCTGTGGTAGCCCAGATTACTGCCACTGACCCTGATGAAGGTGCTAATGCTCAGATCATGTACCAAATTGTTGAGGGCAATATCCCTGAGATCTTTCAGATGGACATCTTTTCAGGAGAGCTCACGTCACTCATTGATCTTGACTATGAGGCTCGCAATGAGTACGTTATTGTAGTCCAGGCCACATCAGCACCTCTAGTGAGCAGGGCTACCATCAGAATCCGTTTGGTGGACCAGAACGACAATCGGCCAACCCTGCAAGACTTTCAAATCATTTTCAACAACTTTGTTTCCAATCGGTCCAACAGTTTCCCCAGTGGGGTGATTGGCAGGGTGCCAGCCCATGATCCTGATGTGTCTGACAGGCTGTACTACACCATCGACAGGGGCAATGAGCTTCACCTTCTGCTCCTGAATCACACCAGCGGAGAGATTCGACTGAGCCGAAAACTGGATAACAACAGGCCCCTGGTTGCTCCCATGCTGATCACTGTCACAGGTAAGAGACCGTGAAGGGAAAATGTGTGGCAAATGTGGACTGGAGAGTGTGTGTGCGTGTGTATGTGTGTCAAGCTCATTTAGATGCCCCTAGAGCTTTATCCAGCAAGGAAAATAGTGTGAAGATAAGAACTTCAGCTCTACAAGGTTGGGAGTAAAAGATAAATGCTTAAGCTTGAGAATGAGAAGGTTGCTTTTTGAGTTTCTCATGAAGAAAATGCTTTTATTAAATGTATGAGCTGGTATTTTTAAAGCCCTCTTGAAATTACATGTTGGTTACCATGACTAAGTAAACCAACAGAAAAAATATTGCAACTCCATCCACAATTCAGTAAAAGAAATGTATTTCATCTACTTTTGCATTTTACTTATTTTTTTTTTTTGGAATGGAATAATCTCACACTGAAGCAATTTAAGAAATTAAACCCATAATTCAGTAAGGAATTAAAGTCCAATCTTTAATAAATATTGATTTTACCCAAAATACATCAAAAGCTGTCCAGAGTGTTTCAAATATTTTGGTTTATATTACTTTAATTTTCTTTGTTTTACAGGACTTCTGTAAAAACAGTGGAACATTTGGGTTAATTTGGTCTTAATCTTCCAAAATCTGGAATTGCTTACTATAAAATAGCTCCCTTACTAAACTTGCAGAAGTACACAGACACTACAGTACATAAACGTTTAAAACTGTGGCAGACAGTAAAAGCAACGTTTGCCATTCTGAGATCACCAATAGTAATAGTTTATTTTATGCATTTTTTTTCTTTTACATGGGTGTTAAAATAGTTTTTGTTCTGACCAGAGTAGCTTTTGCAGAATCTCTAACAGTAACTTTAGATGGAATATAGAGAGTGAAGAAGGTATTGTTTTAGCAAGATTTGCATAAAATCATGCAAATTAACAAAGACTGATGTCATTCTATCTGGAAACACAGTTAATCTCTCTTATTTCTTTTGAAAATATTGCAAATCTTTAATGTGTGATCCCAGATTACACCTATGTGTGGAAAATTTTAACCAAATTTGTTTGCATTGTTGCATATGATATGAATTATCTTTAAATTGTACTTGGATGTCCAATTTTCATAGAGAAATGGATGGAGCTGTGTGTTCATAAGCAGTGATCAATTTCACAGCTCTGCGAACACAATTAATTGATTGGATCTGAGGAAAGTGTGGCCCAAATTGTCTTAACTATTTCATTTGAATAAAGAAACTGTAAAAGATAAACTAGTAGCATACAATGATGCAGTTCTACCTGGCAGAGTAAAGTGCTTTTATTGGTCAGATATCTATAATTGACCATCATTGGATTTAGTATTGCAATGTGTTTGATGCTTGAATTATACAGTTCAGAAAACGCTGTGAGGGCAACAACCTTTATGACTTCACTTACTTGTAAAGCAGTCATATCAGAGAATGAATAGAGTTTATGTTTTAAGCTGCTTACATGTACCACCACCACACAGGACTTTTTTTAATTCAAATATATTTTTCTTTAAAGAAGCTTCCCTTTGCACTTATTGGGTTTAGCTCTAATGCCTCACAGATCCTCTGCTGTCAGTGATCAAAGCCTTGGAGACCAAATAAGCTCCAGGAAATTAAAAGGAGAGCAACATTCATTCTTTGAGGATGTGATTGTTTTTTCTGTTTGCGTTCTGCTCAGCGGAGGAGAGGTTGCATGGGATTGTGTGTGACCTGCTATCCTACTAACACAGTTTTTTTATTTTAAAAAAGAGCTTCATTTGCTTAGATGCTAGTTGATTAATATTTAATTTGGTGTCATTTTGCATGACTAACCGAGGGAAATACTGTGTGAGTATGAGAAAGTGGTAGAAAGCATAATGAAAGTGAATGATAGAGTGATAGGAATGAGAGAGAATGAAATATGAGGGTTTTTTTGGGATCATTGTATGGGAGTAGATAGTTTTACTAGATAAGTGAGTGTGTAAATAGGTTTAGTAGAAGAGTTACTTCACTAATCATCCAAGTAGCAGAGAGAGAGTGAGAAAAGATGAAGATAGACTGACTTTGTGAAAGCATGTGAGTTTATGCATAAATTATAATGATTATGAAGCAGAGCGGTAATTAACTCTAAAATGTGTAGTAAGCCTTAAAATGAATTCATCCTTTTTAGGACCAGCAATCTCACACTGAATATAAAACTAAACAAAACTTCATTTGTGTTAATCTATTTCAGTCAGAAAAAAAAAAGAAGTCAGTATTAAGATTTCTTTTTTTAAATCCCTTGTGGAACAATAGTTTATACAACCCAGTTTGGCAATCGAACAGAACTCAGTCTGCTGCTGTTGTTTCAGAAGGACTTCATAAGGATTTTACTGGATTTCTATTTAAAATTTCCTGGCAATTCAAACCAGAAGACAAAATGTCAACAAACGTGGAGCTTTAAAATCCACTTCAAAAATTAAACTGACGAAGAAGAGGATGGCAAAGCACTTCTGTCATAGAAATAAGAGGAGGAATGAAACAACAATACTTGCAATTAGACCATGTTGGATTTATTTTTGTCTCTGTAGTCGACTCAGCTGATAGTCAGGGTCTTCTACTGTTGTCAGAAAGTGACAGTTAAGAAAAAAGTTTCTAATTTCACTCTAAAAAGATTTTTGGGCACAAAACAATCCTTCCCTATACCTATTAGCAGCCATGAGGGGCTTACTCCTCCTTTGTTTCACAACAAATACATGTTTCCAAAAAGATTTCATCTATGCAAAACATGTAGTTTTAGTAGAGCTTAGCAAACATTTTCCTAGCATTGGTACACAGAGCATCTACTGCTGCTCCTCCGTGGTAGGACTTACCATCTTGCTCTCTGAGCTTTTGGTAAGATAGAGATGGGTCTCGATCAAGATGCTTTAGTACGTCTCCATCATTTACCTTTACTTACATTTGTCAACCTTTGCTTCCATCTGCCTCTTCCGGTTTGCATCCAGGTCAGATGAGCCACATGTTGATCCATTTCCATTTTCAGTCTGTTTCTCCTCCTCTATGAAGCAATTACACCCTCCCTCACCCCTTTCTATTCCTCCTCTCCTTCTCCGCCGCTCCAGGATGTGACAGTTATGAGATTATAATGAAACAACAGTCAGCCAGAGTCACAGTCAGAGCAAAGCTGTCACTTTCATTGTTTGCTGTGTGTTATCTGTGTCGCCATATCGGCTCTCAGCTCACGACTCACTTCCTCTTGCCTTTTTCTGTCTTTCATTGCATTTGTAGAGCTAAGTTTCTCTGTTTTAACTTTTCTATTAGTCTCTCTTTCCTGTCTTTTTTTTTTTTTTACATGTGTGTTTTTTTCATATGCTTTGACTTTCGGCATTTTGCTCCCTACGTTTTTGTCTTATTTTCATCCCACCTGGGATACTTTTACACTGGAGCACAGAAGAAGGGCCCCTGGCTGTAGCTTACTTCTGTGAACAACACTGCAAGAGAACGATGGCTTGATTTCCAAATGCAGAAATGTGAAAATGGAACACATTTTGAGCAATTTTGTTGTTTCAAGAGCGGAAAAGGAAAATGTATTTGAAGCAAAGTTAGTGATCACTGCACATCTGAGTTTTTGTAAAGCATGTTCCTATCAGATTTTGCTCGTTCCGCTGAATAACACATTTTGGACCTAATAGAACAGTGAGAGTCATGATAAAAAAAACAAAAAAAAAACAAAACTTTGTAAAATGCCAGAGGTGCTTCATCCTCTTCATCATTCGTTCTTGTTTAATATCAATGCTAAACCAGTTCATTGTTCTGTCTGTGATAAATTACCTGCACTGAATCAAGATAGACCTGCGTTTTACTCTTGATTTAGTGCAGTTCTTCTGTTTTCTCCCCTCCAAAATGCCACAAAGTTGTGTTTTACCTTTATCAGATTGCATGGCTATATTTAAAATGACTATATTTCTTTACATTTTCAAACTTGTAATTTAAATGTCCAACTGGATAAGATTCTGAAAAGTTATCCTTTTTTGTGTCCATGCAAAACATCACCATTCTAGTGTCTGATGAATGCCGTCAAAGATTTGTTCTTCAGTGGAACAAGGTTTTATCTTCCTTTTTTTCAAGCAAACTTCTAATTCATCTGTTTTAACTATAATCTTAAATTGAATGCCTATTTCTCTGACCATAGTTTTAATTAGATTAGCAGCTACTTTATAGCACACTCCTGCTGTTTGACAGACATCAGTTATTTTATTTTTTTAATCTTAGCCAGGCTTAATCTATGTCTGCTGGTTCGTGTAATAAGATTTGAGATGTTAGAAAATTTGTAAAATGTAGAGAATTGCATCACTGCAATTTTATGAGCATTACTAAGGGCAGCAAAAAACTCACCTACTTTCTCTTTCTCTCTGAGTTTTTGCCTGTTTAATCTCTCTCTCCTCTGATTATCCCCCTCTCCCTCAGCCTCTGCCTGTAATCCTCTCATACAGAAACTCTTGCTGGCTGTTTCTTTAAACTACATATTCTTTCAAAAACCCTGCTCCTTCCATCCTATCTCCTCACAACATTTCTCTGCTTCTTTTTCTTTTATTTCATTGTTTACAGTACTTCCTCCCTGTGTGTGTCTGCGTTGTGTACTCTGTAGGGTTGAGCATTCCGTGTTATTTGCAGACATGGGGATGCTTTATTTATTTGTGTTTCTGAGCAGTGTTTTCCTGTAGCAGATAGACTTTTTTTTTCTGTGTGTGTGTGTAGGTTTTTGTGCATCACTTGCATTTGTGTATTCTCAGGTGACTCTGGATCGCACTTGAGGGTGCATTCATATCTTCTCTATGAATAATATCTGCGCACGCCAGAGTGCTGGGACTGCTTTCCTCCCATTTTTGCCCTTCGTGCTTTTCTCAAGTGCTTCCCTTTGCTCTTTCCGCCCTCTGTTTCTCTCTTTGCCCGTGTTGTCTTTCCACTTCTCTAAATCTCTTCTTTGTTCTCTTTGTGACCGTTGGTGTCTGACTATTGATTCTGAGGGGATTCCTTGTATTTGTCGTGCAAAGAGCCACGGTTTATGCCCACAAAAACACACACATGAAGCTGGCTTTAGGGTTGAGGCCATAATGAGACCACTTGGCACCCCAAACAGCAGCTGCTCAAGGTGCCCTTCAGCAAAGTAACCCTCACCAGCTCCAGTGGCCAGCAGCAGAGTCTGTGGCTGGTTGTACTGGCAAACTCCCAGTGGTGGCTGTAGTTAGCCATCTGAATGTAGAGCAGAGCTTTGCTGGGAGAAGAAACTTGTGCCTAAGTAGACGTCTCTGGGTGAAGGAAGGTTAAGGCAAAGTCGGTGTGGCGTAAACATGTCTGGGAGACGTTTTCAGTCAGCATTTGTCTGAGAAGACATTTAGACAAGAGACAAATGTCAGTGTCTGCCCAGACACATTTTCTTCTTCAGTTTGATGGTCAAGTTGCTCAATTAAATGCTTAAAGCAAGTATGTGCAGCAATTTGTCTGGTTTAATTTTCATGGGAGTGATGCGTTTGAGGGCCAGATGGAGGAAAAAGAAAAACCCTGACAAACTGAGGCTGATTGTCTGGAGCTTTACTCCGACTTTTCACACATTTATGTTAAGCAGTCAGGGTTTTCCAAACGCAAAGCGATGGCAAAGAGGAATAGGAATGTCTTAGGGGAACGCTTTAAACCAGCAGCTAAAAAAGTATTCACCCTCCATGAACTTTTCCACTCGGCCACATTACATCTACAATCCTCAACAAATTTTATTTGATTGACTAACACAAAGTGAGTGTAAAGTGGAAGTATAGAATAGAATAGAAAATAAATTATGCCCTTTATGGTTGCACAGACCAGAAAAGGAGAACAGATTATCTTCCATTTTTGGCCCATATTTAACTCCATTCATCTGCAACCTCCCTATTTTATAGTTGAGAGGATGTGTTCAGGTGGCTGTCTGTCTAATGTTGATTTACTACAACAAATAGAATATATGTCGGGCAAAACATTCAATTCTGGTTTCATCTGATGAGAATACCTTCTGCAACAACATTGCCCCTTTTGACACTTTTTGGTAAAAATCAGATTTGTGGAGTTCACTGTCAGCAGATTCTCCGTCCTGAGCTACAGATACTCAGCATTGCTTGCTTTTGACGTGACAAAATGACAAATGAAACTAAATCAAAGTGCAAGAGGTGCGAATACTTGTACTTGTAATATTTGCTCTGATGAATTTCATTACGTTTACGTCCCTGTCATTCTCAATCGTCTTAACAAGCATATAAAATAATGTATGCTGACGTTTGCTGCTGGCAGGTTTTACGTAACATACGCAGACAAATTAATATTGCATTCGTTTCCATGCGGGGAATTAGCAAAAAAACTGATGATGCAACCCCTTCAAAGCCATTAATGGTGTATGTGCCTGCAAAAATAAATAAATAAATAAATAAAGCGGTTTGAGTTATAAGCCATTTTCTATAATGATTACAAGTTAATAAATACATTTTAGTGATTTGGTTAGACTTACTTGATGCAAAAATAAATATAAATGTAATTGTTAGACATTCAGCTACGAGCTAAGAAATATATGTAATTTCAGATGTGCCTAGATTTGCTTGTTATTGCCTGTCATCACATTAACTGGCTAAATAAGCTAAATTGGTTGTGTTTTAGTCACTCATTGTGACATATTAAGCACGTACCATTGCACAGGGCCATATGATTCCATTTTCTTCACATTACTGCCATCAAAGCCTTCACACTCCAAGGAAGTGTGCAATGTGTGTCACATGCACACTTCTGATGTTCTGATGCTGTATTTTTGTACTTTTTTATGTTTTTTGACATTGACTTCTCTGTCCGGATTTGCGAATCGAAGAGTTGGCATTCTGTGGACCATCCGGCGCTTAGTGGAAAAACGGATTATGCAACTATTTTTCTATCCCAGTTCAAGTTTAAAGGGGCTTTTTTTTCTCCTGCTATTTGCCAGGTATTCCAAGAGCTCAGATGGTGAGCACATTATATAGTATTTTCAAGCCTGGATGCAGATCAGTGCACAGGAAATTCACTTACAATACATATAGGTCAACGCTCTGAAGTTAACCACTGTCTTCTGGGTGAGCACGCTGACGGTTCTTGTCTAATGTGGGTCAGCTGAGAGAGGTCAGGTCCCGAGTGAATATGCTTTTATTCTTGATTAAGTCCATCTGAGAAGGCAATGGGTTTTTGCTTTCTTTCTCTTTTAAAACAAGGAGAGCAAAACGAGGAGAGATTAAAGTTGCAGTGGCTCCCGAGGCAGAGCAGGATGTTCTCTCATCAATATGTCACCAGTTTGATCTCCAACTTCTCCAGTCCACATGTCAAAGTGCTTTGGGTGAGAACACTGACTCCATCAGCCTCTGATGGAGTCAGTGAGGAAAAGGAGCGTTTTACATAGGATAAAATGCTCAGCTGGATGGATGAAGCTTTCAATGTAAAGAGCTTTGAGTGGTCAATAACACGATAACCTCCATTTACATCGCTCTCCTTTTTGCCTCCTGCATTTGATGCTATGGATAAGAACCATAATTCCTTTTCTCCTGGCCATCCGAGACTTTTTATGATCTATTATATTTCAGTGTTCTGCTGCAACAGTGGTGTCATTTTAAAACACAACAGATAGAGAAGACAAGACTCTCAAAGTCGTGTTCGAATGAAAACATTTTGATCTTTTGACTCAGAGGAAGGATCTATATCCTCCGAAGCAACAGCAGCAGAGATTTTACTAGAAAAGTTCAAAATTGTGACCTCTTCACTGTCATCTCAAAAACAGGAACCAAACTAAACATTTGAGGCATAAACACTTTTAAAATACTGAGCAACAATCTTCTAGTCATGGTCACAAAATCACAAAATAGAACATGGACTCGTATCATGACTTCGACTATATTCTGGAAATAAAATCTCAACTTTATCCTCTGATGGAATAGATAAAAAAAAAAAAAAAAAAGTATTCCAATAAAACCTGCACTATTTCTTTTCTACAGGTGACCCTAACACTCATTTGTAGATATCCTTGTGTATGAGGCTATCTAGTCTTACACTATTTTAATTGTTTCTGTTCTCTGTTGGTTGTTTGTGTTGTGCAACTATCACACAAACAATGTGAAAACCTGCAACACAGGTGAGTTTTCACATTGACCTAAATTTGCAGCTTTTTTAAAAAAAAATATATATCTATATCTTTTAAGCTTGTTGCCTTCATTGCGTTGCCACAACAGCAGACACACACCTCCGCTTCAGAATGTTTTAGGACCGTCTCTGACACAGAATATAGGATTAGCCTATAGCAGCGCTAATCTATTTTCATGCTATGTCGTTTAACCAGCTGCAGTCCAAAGATGCTGTTGTTTTGGGTCATGTATGTTACCCCGTCACATGTGTAATTGCTTGGCATTACACTGGCACTGAAAGTAAAGTGGGCTGTCTGTGTAGTTGACAAATTTGCTGAAAAACATCTGTTTCCCCAACTTGTAGGATTTTCCCCCTACGTTGTCATCAGGAGGCTTTAATCATTATCTTCTGGGAGCTGCCCTGCACAAAAAAAAGAGGTCTCCTTGATGAGCGTCTTTCTTTCCAAAGTGATTTGAGTGACAGAATAATTCCTGGGAAGTTGAGATAAATGCAGCAGCTTTATACTGCAGGGGGCCATGCTGAGGCGGCGAGTTCACGCTTTGGAACGGATGAACATTCTGACAGGAATAGTTTCCATACAGTTCAAGCGTAACAAATTCACGCTCCCCGCTGAGAGCTTTGCAGCGAGGCCGGGGAACCTCTGCTCCTGAAAGCTGCTCCTCATACCTTTTAGGTCCAATTCACATGAAAAAGCGTCGACACATAACAGGAAAATTACTACCTCTTTTTTTTCCATCCTGGAGACATACTTAAATCATTAGAGAAAAGGAGTAGGGTTTTATAACAATGAGGTGAACTCAAATGTTTCACATAAATCATTACCGCGTAGTCGAGGAGGCAAAATTGTTTCTCTGCTCCGCTACTTTATCTTGACATTCATCTCCTGTTTGTTTCTCATTAGCAGCTTTTCGAACACATGGCTGGGTGAGTTTTTAAAATACCACAGAAGATTGGATTTAGATAAGGAAAGTGTCTAAAAATGAAAATAGATGCTTACAGTTAAAGGTTTTCAGAGAGAAAAGAATAAATTGTGGAGTGGAGAAAAGGAATCCATGAGTTTATTAGCAACAATTGTGTCTGTCCACATTTAAAGCCAGTGGTGAATAAGATGAGTCCTTATCAGTGAGTGCAGAAATCATCATGCGACTGAAATGATGAAGGACTGTCACTAAACTGGCACTGTTATTAAGAAAAAACTATCACATTAGCCTTATAATTTTAGTATTTTATTGTATAAAAGCAAGACTGCAGCAGTGGGAAAGAAAACACTCAGGCCCCATGTGTTTACCGCTTTAATGTCACTGAAGATTTTGTTTTCCTTTTCTGTTTTCTTGTAAAGCTAAAATTTATTAACTTTTTTCCATTATTAATTATAATCGTAAAGTTTTGAAAAGTTTGCCCCCCCCTTCATTCTGATACTAAAGAAAAAAACAAATGCAACCAAATGTTTTCAGGAAGTCTCTAGTCAGTAAACAGTCTGTGTGTAGTAAAGACTCAGTGTTTACAGCTGTTCTGTGACGACAACAGAGAGTTTTTGAGAACATACAAAAACCATGTTGGACACGTGAAACATGTTGAATAAGATGTTCAGGTCAGATGAGATTAAAATGAAACTTCACGGCTTACATTGAAAACGCCATATGTGGCCGAAAACCGAAACGGTAATTCATCCTCAATTCCCAAGGTGAAGCATGGTGGTGGCAGCATCATTCTTTGGGTCTGCTTTTGTTCAGCAGGAAAGAGAAATCCAGCAATAAACTTGTTTAGAAATAAACAACCATAGCTGCAATCTAATAGCTTCGATTTTCAAGTTTAACAATGGCCTAGTCAAAGGCCAAGCCTAAATTCTGTTAAAAATGAGTTGCAAGACTGGAAAATTGATGTTAATAGATAGACTGATTAATCCAGCTGCTCTTGACCAATTTTGCAAAGAGGACTGGGCAAATATTTCTGTTTTTTATATACACAGCTGATAGTGGCATACTGCATGAGAGTTGGAACGGTAATTAAAATTAAAAGTGTGCGAAAACTTTTGCAAGGCACTGAATATTTAACACGATGATAATAAGAGTAATGGAAACTTGTATTCCACTTACAAAGTTGTTGTTGAAGCTGCACATCTGAGAGAATGGCATGCAAACAGAGGCAGGTGCAGGTATGAGGAGGACGGCCGCAGCTGCCAACAGCTGCTGCCCTGTGCTGCACACGCTCAGTGGAGAGGTCACTGCAGGTCACTGCAGAACAATAAACATCAGGGTTTGTCTGAAAGTGACTCAAGCTGGAAACTTGAGAAGATTCAGTGACTTTTGAGTGTAACTCATTAGCCAGTTGACCCATATTTTAGTTTAGACTTAAACTTAATTATAAACCATAAATTAGGCTGCTGTTGTTTGTAGCTTCTCTGATTTTCATTTTCACAAGAATTCATACAATTAAACTCCACAGATCCCACTGGTGGAAAGACTTTGGCAATCAAACAGAATCCGCAAGCAAACAGAAATCCGCTGCCAGGCCAATGCCTGGGTGCTGTTGAAATAATGCATAACGCACTTATAATTCTTGTGTTATTGTACTGGCTTTAATATATGGTCTCTCTCTTTCTCTTCAGACTTGCCTTAACTGAAGTGTTTCTTTATTTTGACTCTTCACACTGTCTTCAGGAGGAAAGTCATTTTCTCCCCCTTTGGGGCGTGTGCGCTTCAAGCTGCCGACTCTGAGCTCCATTAAGAGCCGCGTTCAGAAGTGGCTGCATTTGTTCAGCAGCAGTGGCAGCCATTTATTTGACAGAGCCGAGGGCAGCTGGGAACGCCGCCGGATTCGCTACACAGAGTTTTGAAAATTCTCCCCTGCGCCGCCTTTTGTTGGGACTTCTCGGGAAGACCAGACAAAAGCAAACGTGACAACACAGTGTGAAATGGGATTTAAAACCATGTGAGTGTGAGTGCACAGCCTGTGAAGTAACGGGTTGAGGTCTGAACGTTTGAGGGTAAACCAGCGTAGCTTTTGTTCACTGTAAATCCAATTGTACTCTTTTTATTTATTCATTTCCTGGTTTCTGCATGCAAGCTGCACTATCTTCCTGTTTGGCTTATTTCCTTTTAATCTGCCCTCATTATCGTTTTAGGAGCTCAAACCGTTCCAGTCAGACCCTTTGCTTCAGCAGTGTTAATGTCATGAGTGAAGCATTGCTGAAGTATGGAGGGATTTGAACTTCTAACCCTGGCAGTGAGAGTCTTCACAGGCTGAGCCACCATGACTGGTAAAGAAGAAATGGATTAATGACACTGTAGGCACTACAGTTCCTTTACATTGTTTGAGTCCAGAGATTAAGACTACATCATGACCTTCTGTCATTATATATACTGTATATATATATATATATATATATATATATATATAATTATTTATTCATTTTTAAATCTATCACGGTTGCATTTTGTAGCCAAATAGTTACATTTTGGTCTCCTCTAATAAGAGCATGTTCTTCTTTGCTGTGTGGCTTGTGGAAAAGTGCAAACTAGAATTTGTTTTGCCTTTTTTGAACACTGGTTTTCTTCTTGCCATTCCTCCGTAAAGACCAGATTTGTGAGACGAACGATTAAAGCAGATGGTCTTGTAAACAGATTCTCCCACCTGAGTTGTGGCTCTCAGCAGCTGCTCCAGAGTTGGTCGGTTTTCTGCGTTGCCACAGTTTTCTAAGGTTTGATGGTTTGAACAGTGCTTTCAGAGCTTTTCAAGGCCTGGAGGGATGTTTTGTAAAGTAATCATGCATGCTTTAATCTACTCCATGAATTTATCTCTCACCAGCCTGCTGTGTTTCTTGCTCTCAGATGTTCTCTTCTGACGCCTTCACAGAACATAAACACGCATAGATGAAATTGCATCTTGTTACTAATTATGTGATATTTGAAGGCAAATGTTTGCACTACGTTTTATCTAGAGGTGTCAGGGGGCTGAATGCAAATATCCGCCACACGTTTCTGATTTCTGTTAGTAGGTTAAATATGAAAATCTTTTGTCATTTCGCTTCCGCTTCACAGTAATGTTCTTCTTTTTTATCTTGAAATTTGCGGATGCGACAGAACAAAATGTGAAAAAGTTTATATTTTTAACCCTTCTACAAGGCCACACACCTTTAAGTTGTTTTCAGACAGTAAAATATTTGATTTAAATATTGAAAGCCTTTTGAAATCCCAAGTCAGCTAAGTGGCATATCTGAATTTGTCCCTCCTCTTGCCGTAGGGGAAAATGCCAGGGCTCTTGTTAATAATCCCTTTCTCTGACGTATGTTGACCATTTTTTAAGTATTTCTGAAGCTGTTTCCTGCCTTTCTGCTGAACGCTTCTTAATATACTATTTCCGTTCAGATTTCCTGGCAGCAGGCTTAGGATGTTCTGACATTCAAGAAGCTTTGAGTGTGTTATTAGTCAGGCTACCTGGCGCAGAGAGATAGCACTGAACTCCCTCAACCCTTTGAAACGCTGGGACTGCTCTCCCCACAAAGCGTCTCAGGGAGCCGAAGCGCCGATCGGAGGTCAGCCTCGCTTTCATGGCTCGCGCATCGGCTGAACCGCCACGTTGGTACTAAGTCAGTGTGGTTATTCTTAGAGTTTCGATGCCTGCCAACCCCCCGACTCTCCTCCTCCTTTGAAGTGCGGACACATGCAGGGGAAAACGCCAGAAGGAAACCCATAGGAGCAGTAAAAGCTTCCAAAAGTGTCTCAAAGTTGTTATTGGCGAAAAGCTTTGTTTTCCCCTCGGTGCAAAAGATGTCAGAGTAACCTTCCATTTGTTCGGTTTTCAATTTGGAGCTTATTAATGTTTCATTGTTTTTATGCACACTGAAGTGAATAGGTATGGAGGCTGTTGGATGCATTAGTTATGACTTTCTGGCTTCAGGAGAGGATTACCTCTCCTCACCTCTCACCTAAAGCAATCCACATTTCACACAGTCTTTATATTACTCTGAGGTAGATCTGATAGAGTGTGGCCGAATATTAAAGGAAGAGTTGGCAATTTAAAGAGACATGTTAACGGCTGATAAAAAAGGCATATTTGCTTTTATGTCTTTTTAGTCAGTTTCGGTATTGACCTTTTAGATTAAATTTGTCGCCAACTCAGAGGTTGGATATATATGTGCAGCTGCAAAATACTAAAATAACCTTCCTTTAAATTGTGAAGGAAAATGTGCAACAGTATTGTAAAATCTGGATTGGGATGGATATTTCTGGACAATAGCAGAAAAATATGACTTTTTATATGTGGTGTTGGAAAATGACGATAATAGAAAGCATGATGCTGTAATTTACAACATTCAAGTCGCAGCAACATCATGATAGACCATGTGTGTTCTCAGAGCATGCAAGTAGGATGACTGCACTAAACAGTCAAATCTTATCACATCATTTTCTTGAGCGGCTTTCTTAATTTCTCACATGTTCCCCATCTATTCTCCTGCAACAATCCTGAATAGAAAAACAGCCACATTGTGCACTGTTTACTTGAAGCCCTTTCACACAGGAGAAAATAACAAAAGTTTTTAACATGTAGCAGTAAAACATTCACATTATGTGCTGCCTAATCAAATCCCCAAGCAAAACAAATGTACGAAGAAACCAAATTAAAGTCGGTGGTGCTCCATGTTCCTTACAAACAAGTCATACTTTATTCATAATTACAATTTCACAATTGTGAAATTCATGTTGCTGGGTAGAAATAAATACCATGAAGGTGCAGGAAGCAAAACTAAACTTTAAAGATTTTTATCTACTGGCTGAGTTTGGATGCAAAATTAATATCAATAATATAATAGATATGTTGTGTATTTAGGTAACTAAATATTTACTACCTTTACAGCACCCAGTCATTACATGCTTAAACAGAAGCTTGATAATTGGTGGTCCACTTTAACCCTCATCTATGCTGGGAACTTTCATGATATCATAAAAGTAAAGAACACATGTAGATAACGGACTGAAAGGACCTTAGACACAAGGTGTGAAGCTTAAAACACAACTTCAAATGCTGAGGAAAACCTTTTATCGCTATGCGAGACAAACTCCCCTTTGGCAACGAATATCATAAGATCTCAAAGCACAAAACCTTGTAACACCCTTGTGGTGGTTTTACTCCTCATTCTCAGACCTCCAAACTGGTTTGTGTGAAAGTTCCTGTGCTAATGTCAGCTGCTCAGATTAGCTTTACTGCAACTAAAAAGAAAGCTGATATTTTTTTGTCCTCAGTGAATAAAATCTGTCTATAATGCTGTCTTCGGGATTGCAGTCAAATGTGGTACGTATGCCGTGCCAGCAGGTGGCGATCACTTCTACACTAACAACACCAAAACCGAAAAAAACACAATAATCTTAGCAGGGTCAGGCATTCCTAAGCTAAATATTCTCCCTCAGCCTGTTTGGCCTGTTTTTAACTTCTTACAGCTCATACGCATTTAGCATTTATTAGAAATAGAGTCAGGACAAAGTGAGACCGATGTCGGGTGGGAGGGAGAAACATTTACATGATAATAGACGTGCAAAATAGGCCTCCAGGTCAAAGTTTTGAATTGTCTCCTGAGATCCTGTCCGCACTTGTGCACCACAAAAAAATAAAAAATGAAAAACTCTGTTTTCCTCACGGGGAAAACTCAATTTGCATGTTTACAGCAGCTGGAAATGTTGAAGAAAATGTCTGTTTTGCTCAGTATCTGTGGTAGAGAGCACCTAACTATAACATCTACATGCTGGCTCTGGTAATCACTAATTAATTAGTAATCATGACTAGGTGAGACGTGGAAGTGAAGCAAAGAACAGACTGGTTTTGACTGGCTGAAAAAGGGTTAGCAAAACTAAAATCAATCCAATGAACAAAATCAAATAAAATCCAAAGATGAGACCCCACTGAGTTTTTGCGTGAAACAGATGTATATCCGGTTTACAGTCAGAGGCTGGAGTTGTAGCTTGAGGGCATAAAATGCTCTAAAGTCTGATAAAATCTCCCTGAATTTAGAAGCCACCATCCAGTCATCCGTCGTCTGAACCCGTTTATCCTTGCGGAGTCACGGTGTGGGGGAGCTGGTCCCTATCTCCAGCTGTCATTGGTCCAGAGGTAGGGTACACCCTGGACAAACAACAGTCCAGCAACAACAGAGCAACCAACTTTGCATGCACACACTCACGCATAAGAGCAATTTCAAGAGATCAACTAACAAGAGAAAATAGGAGAATACCCTAGCTCTTTGTAGAAAGAAACCACGTTGGGATTGGACTGCATTGCTGCTTGGGAACAGTGATACCAACTGCATCACAATGCTGCCCTGGAAACCACCAGGAGACCTGATGCTGATACCTTTAAAGGACGTTTTACGTTTTGATCCATTTGTGTGATTTGTTGATTTGTCAAAATTTGCCGCTTGAACGCCCCACGTATCTGCAGCGAGCCTCTGAAAGAGGATTCCTGTGAGGCTGTGACTCAGATGAACATTTCCTCTTTGTCTGGCAGTGGGATGGCTTTTTATGTTTGTCTGAAAACAAGCACAGGGACTGCAGGAGGCTATTAGGCTTACTGTGCATAAAACATCTTGGCAAAATAAAAATCAACCATCAAGCCCCTGGAGTGTCTGTTGGAAGAATCATTTTTTGACTTTTTGGGAAAAGTTTCACTGAAAAGATCACATTTTTGTTGAAATCGAAAACAAAAATGTCATTTTGAGTCATAAACTGAAGCAAAAGTGTAGAATAAACTATATCTGGTAATTTCTTTGAGTGCTTGCTACAAAGAATATTATACAGTTTTTCCTCTCTGCTTTTTATCACATAACATTGGGAGTCTAACAACATGATATCAGCTTTTATCATTTAATCAAACGATCTGCTTAGTAACAAGCCTGCATTCAGCTGCTTTACAGATGAGCCAGTCATAGCTTGTTAGCTCCAGTTTGAAAATGGCATTACCTGAATAAAAGTGATGCACCTCTCATAGGAACTCAATTATATGATGCAAAACCAGAGTTTAGCAGCCATTTCCAGGCTGAATTGTGCATTTAACAGTGTATTTAATGACTTGATCGTGTGCTGCTCCAGCAGATTATCCCAGCTTTTGTCACGGATCCCAAGATCATTTTAATGACAGAGAAGGATCAGAATCAATTACTGGATTTTGTTTGCTTTTGGATTCAGCCTAGTAATAAATAATTTGGACCATTTAACATGAGCAGAATAAACATGTCTATTATGTGTGTATGTCTATATTGTAGAGCTGTTCTTCCTCTTGCTGTAAATGTATTATGAAGGCCATTTGGTTTTGAACGCGCGTGCTTGTGTGTGTGTGTGCACGTGTATGTGTGTGTTGGGGGTCAGCAGGGAGTGAGGCTCCTTGTAATCCAGTAATCAAACCAGCTGCCACTGAACCCAACCCCCCACTTTTGTACTGTTATTTCTCCCATCCTCCCTCCATTTCTTCCTCCTGTTTCAGTGATTCTGACCACTGGTTTTATTTGTATGTTCGTCTTCGTTTTGATAATCTTGCTTATTTTATCTCTCCTTTCCCGCCTTTGTTTGCACAGTTTCAGTCCACAGTAATTGACAAAAAAATTCAAACAAGTATTTGGTTTTTTATTCTTCATATTTTGACAAGTATGTCTTCCCGCTCCTTCACCGTTGCGTGCTTTTCCTCTTCCTGGGTTTTTAATAAACCTCCTTTGCCGTCCTTCATCCTCCGCTGCCTCTCTGTCCTCCTGATCCTCTGTCCCTCTCTTCCTTTGCCCCTCACCCTCCATACATTTCTGCCATGTTCCTCTCTTTCCTTCATCACAGTATTATGTTTTCCTGCTTCACGGCCTTTTTTATTTATTGCCGCCTTACTCATTCATTCAAGATTTACTGTCTTTTATTTGTTTGACTTTAACACCAAGTCACTACCGCACTGTTAGAAATTGCCTCCTCCAGTCAGTGCAGCCTCTTTGTCACAATGGATTGCTTTACAGACACACAGAGTCTATTGTGTATTCTGTATTGACGGTGAAACTCAGGTTGTGGATGAAGTAGCTGTTGGTCAATAATGAACTGTTTTTAACCAAAGGAGCACGACTGGTGTTGGAAGTAAGGAGAAATAATTGTTTTGTGCATCTTTGTGACTTATTAAAACTTTCGCAGAGTGCTTTAAGAATATTTCCAACACTCGCAACAATATATAATACAGTATATTTATGCTGTGATATGAAATGAATGAATTTCATGTTTACATTGATGGTTCTGGAATTGTCCATTTTCTTAAATGCTCAATGGATTCCTTCTTACCAAAGCTGAAATTTGAGATGAAGGTTTACAAATGATAACTGCACTAGCAGTGATATCTCAAGCTATCATTAAAAATCAGAAACATGTTGATTCTGACCGCTGTAGACATTGCATGATGCCAAAGGTTGGAAGTTTCCACACTGTGTGCTTCATGGATGATCTTATTGTAACCCTGGAAGTAAAACTACCAGCATAGAAATGCTTCATCACATGACAAATGGGATCATTCAGAAGGATATTTTTCTCCAAGGGCCTTTTCTTGACCAAAATCTGCTTTCAAAATACACAGAGCTGCCCATTTACTTCTCCAAAAGCAGTCACTGTTTTTGATTTTTAAAAAAATATTATATGACCCATAAATGCAACTTTTCTCAAAGTTTTTTTTACTTGAATAAACGGATTCAAGAAGATTAAATATAAACTTGCTCTGGTGAAAATAGATGCAAAAAGTAAACCACATTTGATTTATCTTGACATTTTAATTAAAATGGGCTTGAGGGTTTTGTGGCTGATGTAGTTCTGTAAAAACAGCAGCCATTACCCGAATATTTAATTTGCTGGCAGCATCTCTTACCATGAATGTATGTGTCTGTAATTTATGGTCATATACAAGTGAAGTACGCAGTGAGCAATTGTTCCTTGTATTACAGTCACTCCATCTCTGTTGCTTTTTCATTTCTCTCTGTCTCTTTTTCTTTTCTCATTACTGTCCTGGATCAGGTCACACAAAACACACAAAGGAGGGTTTTTAGACCACATTAATAAATGCAATTTAGCTGCAGCTATTATTTCATGTGATATTCATCACTTTAGATGTTGCTCAAATCTATTTACTCAACAACATTCAAAACCACAGTTTATTACAACTTTAACTGCTTAATGTGTTTGGGATTTTTTGCAAAACCAAACAAAAACAGAGGCAACTGTTCCACCAATCTGAGGAACAAGTTGATTAAATAAGAACTGTCCGTACTTTAGAAAGATTGGAATTATGACAAAAGAAAAAAAATAATTTAGTTCATTGTTATTTAATTCCAGTACGTGTATCTCTGTGTACATATTTTAAATCTTATTTTATGTGAACTTTTTAGGGGTTTTATTTTTTAGCGATGCTTACATCTATTTGTTATATTTAAGTGATATATGTTTTATTTTGTTTTATTATCTTTTTTAAACAGCATTTTGAGCTAAGCTGCATGTTTTAAAATATGCCACTAACCAACAGGCGCTCTGAAAAAAAAAAAAAAAAACAGGTTTGGATTCACACCAATAATCTTCCCCTCTGGGCTCTTTCCTAACTTTTCAGATGGCGTCCACAGCATCTCAGCCCAGTGTGTCCTGCGTGTCCTCATCATCACAGAGGACATGCTGGGAAGCAGCGTCACCGTCCGGCTCCAGAACATGTCCCAGGAGCACTTCCTCTCCCCGCTGCTGGGCAACTTCCTGGAGGGTGTGTCCGCGGTTCTCTCTGTGCCCGTCGAGGACGTTTTCATCTTCAACATCCAGCCGGACTTGGACACGACACCGGGACGCATCCTGAACGTCAGCTTCTCTGCCGCGTTGCCGGGCGGCCATTTCTTCCCCTCCGAGACACTGGAGGAGCAGCTGTATTTGAACAGGCCCAGGCTGACGTCGCTGACGCAGATGGAGGTTTGTTTACATTCAGACACAACACAGAGATGCTCATGCATAGCCAACAGGCAAGTAGCTGCTTCACTTAGTCCTGTGTCCTTATTCAACTCGAAATGCCATTGTAGCCATTTGTAAATTCCACTGAACAAATTTATATTTTTATTTTGAACAATTCTTAGTGTCTTACTTGATCATGATTAAAAAAATAGATTTACAACAAAATAAAGCTTATTTCCAAAAGGAAAAGGTTGATAAAAGTTTATTACTAACCATATATTCTTTACCAATTTTGTAGCTATTTTTAGATCCCCAAATATACATTTAAAGGAGACAATTATGCCCTTTTGTAAAGGTTGACATTCTTTCTTTAGGTATTAGTGAAATGTCTTTGACTTTCAAAATACATAGAACCTAATAAGCAGAAACTTTACCAATCAATACAATACAAATATTGATAAAATACCCAGCTCCACCTCCATACCTCCCCTTCCCCCGAAAAGTTCAAAATGTGAACCTCATAAACCTGTTACATGTAGAATTGCACATTTATTTGTTTATTTCTGTTCATTGTGATGATTATGGCTTACAAAAATTCTGAATTTTACATTACACCAATAAAAAAATATTTTCAATACAGAAATGCAAGGAAACTGTTGATCGAACAGCTGCCCAGCAGACAGCCATTGCCATTATCCACAATGAGGGAACGCCACAAACGTTCATTACTGAAACAGCTCACTGAGATGCTCACTTAGAGAGATCATCTTACCTGGTCAAGGGAGACAAAAGCACTGTTTCAGGAGACGGCGAAGTGTACATTTCATTTGGAAGTTAAGGGTCAAGAATCTGGAGGTAGAATGGAGAGACATCATCCAACTTTCTTGTTCATCCAGTCCAAAGTTAGCACAGCTCTCTACCAGGAAGTCGTAGAGCACTTAATGCTTTCATGTGCTGACACGCATCAATGGAGATGATCTTCTCATTTATCGAGATGAATGTATGTTTGTTAAATCACCTACCTCAAATAGTTCAGGTTTCTCTTGACTTAGCAAAAGTGATCTCAGGAATATCTGACATGAACTGACAGTAACACGAGCCAGATGCTAATCACACAGCAGCCATACGGTTTCACGCAAGACTACACAAATATCACCACCATATGTTACCATGCATGAAATCCATATACCTGCACACAACACTGGGCATCAGTTCTCTACACGTGTACACAGCCCTGAGCAATTCTGAGCACACAGAACCAGAAAAAAAACAAAAAAAAAAACAAACACAGATCAGAACATGTGAACGTGTGAAATCTGCAGGGAAGAACATTTCTAAAATGAAGCCCAGAGATGCATTGTGAATTGTGTATGGCTGCCATTTGCTGGGTATAAAGGCAACACTGAAGAACTTTGATTTTAAGAATTCAAGTTGAGTTTTTATTTCATTTAACAGATCTGATGGGGAAAAAAATGGGTGGATTTTGGAAATTAACTGATCTTACACAGTTTAGTGACAGACTACTTAAAGGTCTCCTCATACTGTTGAATTACTGGCATAATATTTGTAATATGTAGTAAAGGAATTTTATGGAGAAGTACTAATGCCATCCATCTTAATCTAATACTTCTGTTTTTGGAAAATAATTTTAAAAAGAATTAATAATTTTTGCAATTTAAAAGTGTACATCAAAAACAAAGCATATGGCAATTTAAAGTGCATAAGTGGAGATTCAGATTCAAACCTAACATCAAAGAGTAATGGCTCTCCAGGGAGAGCAAATCTGTCCTTAGATACTGAACATATTTGCACATGAAAGACAGGAAGTGATCACAGATTTGCAGAGAACAGGACAGGCAGAGGACACTATCAAAAGTATCTCAGGATAGAGAGACATTTTGAGGAAATAAACAGAGGTTTTTCAAGGACAAAAAGAACAGAAACATTCCCTAACCCATAAATGGCCAACATCAGGATAAAAAAAACAAGTGGCAGTGAAAATTTCTCAATGACATGTGGCACGTTATTTCATACAAACACAGTGGTGATGATGAAGAATTGCAAACGCTCATCCTCACCAGTTATAACACAGGAGCAGGTGCAGTTCCTGCTGAGGATCCAGAGTATGGATTATGTACCAAGTAGCTGTGGCAGATTTAGAGTAATCAGATTAATTACAAGATTTATTTTGGCAGAATAAAATGGTTTTAATTGATAAACTTTTAGAAAACATTAGAAGTACATGGAAAGTTGATGAACCAGACTCTGAGATCCATCCATCCATCCATCCATCCATCCATCCATCCATCCATCCATCCATGGAGCAGAGAGTCTTTTTACCTTTCCATTGATACATCATGTACATTGTTGCTTACAGAAAGTACTGAGTGGTGATTGGATTCTGGCTGAAGGTTTTGGTTTGTAATGGAACATTCTTTATTTTATTGATTCAGCTTCACAAGGGAAGAGTTTTAATTTTTCCATCACTGCTTTTTATGACTCATAGGAATATCCATTAAAAGAGCCATTAAAGTTTCCGTCAGACTCAGCTCCCGTTTATGCAAAGCTGGCTGAAGTCTGAGCTAGATGGAGGCGGGCTGGTTCTGGTTTAAATGTAAAGTTAAGATAACAACTGAAAAGCTGAAAGAGAGGACATGAACTGTGCAGAGGCCTAATCCCGCTGGCGGTGAATATCTACAGCGACGTAGCTAACAGAGGGATCTGACAAGTTGGCGTGAAAACCAGGGAGCATACAGAGCAGAGGTGGGTGATTAGAAATGAAGGAGAGGTGAAAACCAGCAGAACAAAGACAAAGGGAATTTCATAGTTTAATTATACCAAAAAACATCAAAGTGACTCAAATTATATTGAAAAACTATGCCAAACAGTAATTCTTGGTTAAGTGCAAAAAGGTAACATAATTGTTTTAAGAGTGGTGCTATGTATTTTCCAGCCACCTTGTGCTATAAAATGGCTGTTTGAAGTAACTACGTTACCTTTAGCTGTTATGAAAAAAGAAAACAACTTAAATACTAATCAATGATGGTCTGTGATTGGGATTGTTCTCCACAAGTACCTTTCTCTTTCCTCTCTCCTCTTCCATTGTTCAAGGTTCTCCCATTCGATGACAACGTGTGTTTGCGGGAGCCCTGTCAGAACTACATGAAGTGCATCTCAGTGCTGCGCTTCAATAGCTCTGCGCCCTTCATCTCGTCGCCTTCCATCTTGTTCCGCCCGATCCATCCCATTGCCGGCTTGCGGTGCCGGTGCCCGGTGGGCTTCACGGGCGATTACTGCGAGACGGAGATCAACCTGTGCTACTCCAACCCCTGCCTGAACGGAGGAGTGTGTGCCCGCAGAGAAGGAGGCTACACCTGCATCTGCCGTGAAGACTACACCGGTGAGTGGGATGGAGAGAGTCCTGGATGAAGGTAAAGAAAGAGATGCAGGCACAGTTTGATTTGTGGTGTAGAAAACTCAAATGTGAGCAATTTCAGATTTCTCTTCTGAAACGGAACCATTATAATATCCGTGTGTTGGTTCTGACTGCTCCAGTTGGCAGAATATGCTATACAGCCTCCGATTTTCCATGCACTCCCAACCTACATGGTTTATATTAACTGGTTGCTCTTCCCTGTGCAACTGGTACAATAAAACATTGTACTCTATAAAGAATGTGTGAACTTGGCTATAAACTGGACCTTCATTGTGTAGCAGCAGTAGTGAAAAACATGGCTCAATGCATATAAACATCGAAGGTCATTGTAACCAGAACCATTAAACTTTTTAACGCACTAATTGGCAAATTCGTGAAGGAATAATTAATAACTGGTCATTGCATTTTAGCATGTTTAGTTTCAGTGAACTTTTTCTACAGACCATCATGGTATGAATGTCATGATATAATTTTGGCCTTTTAGTGATTCATTTTAATTATTTATTTATTGAGCGTGGCCTACAACTTTCCGCTATACCTAATCCCATAAACAATAAAAACACACTTATTGTCCCTAGTATCGTTTCAGCTTCATATTTGACCAGTCTTCTTGTCAGAAAAGAGTTGGGGTTTTTTAACTGGTTTTTTACCCAAAACCCAAGATACATTTTCAATGTATTCCTTCTCAATATGCTAACCCTGACATAAATGTTTGAAAACTTGAAGGCGTTTGAATTACTAAATTTAATAAAAAGAACAAACATGTTTTATTACAAATACAGAAAATATATCATGATAAATTTGTTCATAAACATTACAGGTAGGAACAAACCAATGTTTGCTTCCACATTATTGATTTACAAGCTGAAGACACAATGAAAATAAAGAGCAGCGAGTGCATCCGTCTGTTTTTGTTTTAAGTCTTTAAGTGTGCTCTGGTAAAGTAACGCAGACTGTCAGTGATTCTTTGTTCTTGTCCCACACTGACTTCCTTTTTGATCGACTCCGTTTTCTCTCTTTTGTCATGTTGAGACGAACAACATGAAAACACACACACATGCACTCAGCCTCAAGGGAGCCATTTCTCCTCCCAAACTACCTGTTACTTCGTCTGTAACACGCAGGCATCCACACGCAGACACACGCAGAGAGGCAGTTGCTCTTTTTTAATTTGTCATCTTCTCGCCTGCTGTAACCCAGACACAAAAGCTGTTGCATCTTTCTTACCTTGCCCAATACACCAAACTCTTTTCAGACATCATCCCTCTTCTCTGTCCCTTTATATTGCCTCAGCCATTGACTTGATATAAAAGAGTATGGAGGCTAGGTTGTGTGTGACTATATGTGAGTCTGGGGGATATTTTACATTTCTTTTTATTTCGAGTCAAAAGAGAGCTGGAAGAAGGAAGCGGCACTTCTCTTTCATGAGCGAGACAGAACGTTTTCCAGCCTCCCACTGAGACGGAGGGGAAGAGATGAGCAGAGAGATAAGAAATGAGGAGAGCAGAAGGAGAAGTGTTGTGACAAAGTGAAAGAGAGATGAAGGAGCCCAGGAAAGCTTACAGAATGGAGAGAAATCTGAGAAGTAGAGCTGACGGGAACATGAGGGAGAAGAAGTAATAAAATCTTTATTAGGGAGAAATAGAAAAGCGGTGGAGATCATTTTGGATAATCGGATTTAGGATAGAAACGTTATTTACTGGGTCAGAAGTGTGGTAAAAAGTTTGGTCTGTGAATTCCCAGCTGTGTGAGCGGATCCCACCAAAACATTACCGGAGAGGATTCAGATTTCCAGACGGAGCTCCTCTGGACCGGTGATGTGAGTTCAGTTAAAATAAGAAATGAGATGGGCAGCGATTTAAAAACGATGTGTCACGAAGAGATGTGGAAATGTTTTAAAGTAGTAGATTTTATGACAGTGAATGAAAATAGTTTGATGGAAGTTGGAGCTGGGATTAAGGTCATGGTTGCGTAATTAGTTGGAGAACCAGTGGGATTTTCTAGTTAAAGCTCGGAAACCAAGCTAAATGCAATTAGCAATACAATTCACGTATAACATTTATGTCTATTGAAACGCTACAAGACCAAGGTCACAATTATTTTTTTTTTTCCACTGTGGCTTATTGGAGAAGGAAGTGACATGGCACAACATGTCACTTCCTACTGCGAGTAAAAAACCTTTTAACTTTTGGATGTTTCCCAAATCATAAACTATGATTTCTTAATTATTAAAAAAAAGATTTAAGTCTAATAAATGAAGACAGAGGGGATAAAAATAATTGCAAAATAAATAGATAAGTATTAAAAAGAAAAAAATACTGGGTGCCACAAAGAAAAATGTTTTACAATAACTTAACAAGAAAAATTGAGAAATAAGAGAGTCAGCATGAAAGGAGAGGGTTGAGTATGACAACGGCTTTAATTGTGGATGGAGGGAGACGGATGAACTGAGTGAGAATAATAAAGGGGTAAAGCTTCCAGGGGAAATGGATGAAGAGAGGTGAGCGAGAACAAGGGATATCATCCCGGTCTGTTGTTGCTGAGCTCTTCCTGCGTAGGTGTCGGGAGTTGTAGCGTCTCCTCACCGCCCCGGGGCAAACAGAAGGAAAAAAAAGAGGGATGACGAGGAATAGACGGGAACGAATTGATTCTGCAACTCCTAGAAATCTCCAGACATCTACTGACCTTGTTTGCTTTGTATTTCTTTCGGTTTTCAGTCCGGCCAGCCGTTACCCCTTCCCCCCTTATCCTTTGTTTGTGGCTTTGATTCGGTTTTTCCCTGAAACTCTATGGATCGTTCTCAGGCAGGAGCTGAGCTTGCCCGGGGTTTTCATCAACACTGGAAACCTTGGTTTTCCACAGAGGGAGTCATATCTTTATTTTTTCAGTCAGAAACAGAAGTCTGCATCAGATCTGAGTCAGGTTTGATGCGTGAACAACTGCGCTGATGTCCCTTTGCAGCACACAGGCTCTGAAAAGAGATTAGTGTAGTTCCTACACCTATACCTAACTTCAAAGAAAATTTTTATTTTTATTTTTTTCTCATCTGCCCGTCGTGGCGGTGGCATTTTAAATTTGATGAGGACCCACATGCAGAGACCAAGGGACTGGGAACAGCAGGGAACAAGTCTAAGGAAGTGAGGAGATTAGACTAGTGACAGCATAGAAATATAGAACTGTAATAATCAACTTTCACACAAAAATATCTTAAAAACACAAGGTACAAAATGCAGAAGTCAGAGAAAAAAATAATCTGGGTGACAACAAAACACGTTCAGCCTTAACTTAGTCAGAATTTAACTCTTTAAAAGGGAGGTTTCCTACTTTCCAACTGCATAAATCGCTGTGAAAAGCCCATAGATGTCTTGGTGTTGAGTTAGAGCTTTATCTCCTTTCAGGTCTTTTCACTGTGGTCACTTATACATGCATATTGTTGGGGAATAATGCATCATTTTTCAAGCATTTTTAATGTTCTTCTTTCTTCTTCAGCTATTTGTGCCAACCTTAAAGATACCAGCATTTTTATGAAGGCAACAAAAACCCAAATGGGTAATAAAATATAGATTCCCAATGTGAGATTTCACATAATGCAAGGTTTTGCTTTTCTGAGACACAAGCATTAAACTGTTCATCGGGGATTAGTAGAAACAATACAGGATGAATGATTTTTGATAGAGTTTGACATTCTGAAACAAGTCACATTTGAATTACAAGTGGGTTAAACCGAGCCTTTGATAAACGGTGAGGATGATGATTGTCTTCAAACCTGTCAGTAGTGGCAAATCTGTTTCATTTTCTGTTTACGTTCCCGTCTGTTTGGTCAAGATTTAGGGTTCTCACTGATAAAATGACTTAATTCTGTGTTATGTGATTTACCAATACAGTGGCAGTGCATGCACCCTAAACTCTTTCTACTTCGGCTCGTCTAAGCAACTCCACTTTTTCTGGCAGCGGTTCTGTAGGAGACGTTGCCGGGACTTGAGCATCAGTATCTTATGTAATATCACCGGAGTAACGTGTATGCATGGAAACATGTTTTTAAAGTAAATTTCGTTTTGGTTTTTAATATCAAAATAAAGATAAAACCTGACAATGTCATGTTCTACATTATGCCAAACTAGGTCAAAAAGAGCTCAACTGATTTTACAGAAAAGTCTGATGTTATAAGGAAACACATGAGAAGTACACTCGCTGTCTGAGTCTTTGGAAAAGAAAAAATAATCAGCTCTTAAGCGCCTGCAAATTTCTCGTGACCTGACATCTGCCTTCTTAAATAATTAATCTAAACTGGGAATGAAACAGCTGCTGTGGTGTTTTATATTAGTGAGTCCAAACCTCAGAGGATGTCTGCTGGCCAAAGAGCAAAACTGGTTGAAAAGTTGGTTTCTAATCTTCCACTTAGTCAAATGTACATTCATGACCATCGGATACGCTTGCTGTGCAATCAAAATGTGCTTGTCAAATATAAAGATATTAAACATAAGGGCTAGTGTTGATGTTGATACAGGTTTAGGGTTTGGTATTGGAGCATAAGTCTGGTTTGAATTACAAAATGTTAGATTCAATAAAAAATGAGTCTAGTCTTTGTTGGGAGTCTAGTCTGCATGTACAGTAACTGCCAAAAGTGGAGAATAACCGCTTGTGATAAACTATGTCTGAATAAAACTAAAGTTCTGGCTGCTCTCAGGAAGACATATTGTCTGTTCAGGTTCTGCTCAGCGTTGCTGCTCTGATATGCAAGATGTTTTCCGGCTCCCATAGCTTCCAGTAAGTACCGTGTAAGAGCAGCAGTGAAGAGAAGCAGCTGAAAATCTCAGTTTTGTAAAATTGTAACCTGTAATAATGTGGCTGTCAGAGCAGGTTTTTTTTTTTTTACAGCCTATGCCACACCTCTCAAACATTGTAATTCCCAAACAATCCACTTCAAGCTAATCCTACACAAGGGAAGCTAAAGGACTGACGTAAAATTCAAATAGCAGCTGCAATCAAGCACCATCTTCAGATAACAATTGGTGGCAGCCATTCATTATAACAGGTAAATGTGCAGGAGGACCATTTGTAGAAAACTGTTTTGATTTAATTTATAATGGCACTATCTGCTGAGATCAGCCAATATGTTTTACAAAAAAAACAAAACAAACATCACTAAAACAGAGTATATTTCCCGAATAACACCCACAGTGGAGCTTTTTGTTTTCAATTGGGCATGAACTGTGTTATGTTCTTTTCCTTGTCAACTTTACAATTGCTTCATATTCACCAGAGGCAAAAAAAAAAAAGAGTATTCTTAATAGAAAAGCTGGATGAGGAGAATCCTCCCTCTTTACTCACACACATTTCCTGCACAGAGAATCTATAGTGAAAGTAAAAGTGCTCACTCCATTATTTTCTGTGTTGCCAATAAATAACATCGATTTGAGTTATATTTCCATTAGAAAGTGTTTCAGCGTTGTGCTCTGGTGGTCTAGATGGCACATAGTGCCTTTTTATTTTAGAGGCGTGCCTTAAAAAGCTCTTTTTGTGTTATATGAGTTATCTGGCTCCAAAATCTAATGATATTTGCGCTTCAAAAATTTGATCTTGTTACTTTTCCAGCCATCAATCTTTCCATAAACTGTTCTGTATTATGGGGAAATCCTTCTGGTGGGTTTTTAGCACATCCTGTAAATATGTGGCAAGTTTCTATATTTAATTGATTTATTGATTTTTGCCTTGAGTTATAGTTTTAGTGAACCTACTGGCTTATAGTGCCAAACTTTTATCATCCCTTTTGATATATGAGGTTAACTTATGAAAACGAAGAAAACAAGAATATTTTGGTTTTATTTATAACAGAAGTAGCTTTTACCTACCTAGAAAATATTCCCTAGAAATAAAAATGCACATTCTGCATCTCTGACATAAACAGCAGCACACCATTTATTAGCTCTGAAAGTAGTCAGTGGTTTCAGGAAGTTCCCAGCAGACAGTGAACCTTACAGGTGGAGATAAAAGCCGACAGAAAGGGCATGTATGTGATTGCACTCGCTGTAACACAGGGGCAACGCCTCGCAGAGCTGAACGATACAAAGAAAAGATTCATGAGATGCAAGGGAGACGCAAGTCAGAGAGACGGAAGCGAGGATCCGCACTAAATTAGTTTGTGAAAGGATAAACTGGTGAACGGCGAGAAGAGAGGACAGAGACAGAAATTAAATCTGTTGGTTCTGCAGATGTAATTTATATTTTTACACCAAGGGAGGTAGAAGCACACAGAACAAGCTGGAGAAGAAATGCGGTAGGCAGAGATCAGATTAGTTTTGGGTGTGATAAAGTAGATATGCATGTTAGACTGAGAAATCTAATCCTGCCGATAGGGAGAGGAGACAGATCCCACACAGAGAGCACATTAGCCGGATGAAGCTTGAGAAGAAAAATGCTCAATATAAGCAAATGCTACTTTTTATCACAAAAATGGGCCGGGTTTAAAAGTCAAGACAGGAAGCAACGTGGGAAGAGGAGACAGTTGGGAAGAGAAGGATTTATAAATGGAGAAAAAGACAAAAGGGTAGGCTGTGCTCTTTAATCAGACTGGACGAAATGACAAGCGACAGGAAATGGAATTAAATCAAAGATGGACACAAAGTACATTTTTTATAGTTTCTTTAAAATAACACAACATAAAAGCAGAGTGCACACCTGAACTCTGCAGCACAAGAACATGTTCTTTAGTATTTTACTTTGAATAACAAAAACGTGATTAATTTTTGTATATTTAAGCTAAAAATTATCCATACCCCTGTCACAGTTAGACGCAATAGCTTCAGTCAAAAGTTTTCTTTCTAGAAGTGAGCCAAGCAGCTCACAAACGTTAACATGACATATAAGGAGCGCAGGTTTTGAAAAAAGCATCTCCTTTAATTTACACTTTTGCCAATTCTAAAATGGCTACAAATTTAAAAGTATATATATATACCTTTATAGGCATTAAAGCAACCAGTCAACAATTACAAAAAAAATAAAAATCATAAAGTATAAGTTGACACAGAAATATTGAAGTATTGTGCGCAAATTCTGGAAAGATGTCTAATATTTTGCCTCATGTATTTCTGAAATTATTTTTGGAGGACATGTGAATGTAAAGTAGCCAGAGACAGGAAGGAGTGTGAACACAGAGCCAGGTCCAAAGGTTCTGGAGCTAATTATGCAGCACACTGAAACTCTCTTCGGACTGCAAAAAAATCTATTATTTTGATGAGGCAAGAATTTCCTAGTTTCTTTTTAAGAAATGCATTTTCATGTTTAAGAGTCAATCGTGGAGAGAAAGTAAAACAAATGCAAACTCAATTAGTTGTAAAGCGAGTTTGACAGCCAGGAGAAAATGCAATGAAAGTGATGGCGAAAGAAATCACTGCTGAGCTAAAGCGCGTAGGACGCCGAGGAAATGACTGATGCTTCAAGAATCCGAGTTAAGATTACATGTTGAAGAAAAAAACAGATAATTGATGAAAACCAGCTTGAATAAAACGCTTAAAGTGGGAGATGAGTTAGAAGTAGAAACAAACAGTTTGAGAAAATGGCTGAAGAGGAAGATGAGGGCAACGGGTTGTTGGGAAGATAAAAACCATTCAAAGACAGGAGAGCCAGGGACGAAAAGAGATAATGGTAAAGAATGGATTCAGCGAGTGACATTCATTATAAAGGTCATTAACCGAGTGACTGATTGTGTCTCTTGTGCATTGAGACCGGGCAACAGAGAATTAAGTGAGTGCCATCAGTTCCTAAAATGATCCGTTTTTCAAGAAGTCGGAAGAAACAAAGGCGTCTAAATACACAATAGGCACTATTTAAAATATGCATGTTGAATAGGAAAAAAAAATCTTACTGCAGTGGGCATAATTTGCTGAACTAAGTGGGATAAATGAATAAAAGAGTTTGGTGAGGACAGGAAAAGGAGGCAGGGTTTGTTTTAGGAAGACAACGCTAAGAGCTTTGAGGTACAGGTTCAGACTCCTCGAGGGCATTTCTGGTTTCTTTTAAAAGTGAAAAATTCAGATCAGATCAAAGCTTTATACAGTCAGTGAATATTCACATGACCTTGCTATTCCTGTACCAATAAATTAGAAAGTAGTTATCTTCAATGTTCCTGTTTTCCAAAGGATGAAGGACAGACTTTTTAAAATATCTTGGTATACTTTGGTGCTAAACACCTGTATAAATTAATGTTATGTAAAAAGAAAAAGAACAAAAAACATAATTTCCTTGAATTACCATAACAAAACACAAATGTACTGCACAGTTTATCTGTCACGTTTCACATTTTTTTTGTCATGGTACATCTAAAAACTGACAATGCATTTTGTTGGGCTTTTATGTGATAAATCTTCAAAGTGCAAAAATGCAGAGTAAGAGGAAAATTATGTAAGCTTATAGCATTTTTTTTTCTACCAATACTTCTAAATAAAGTAACAACCCAAGTCACAACATGAGGACCATGTTGATCTGCAAAGAATATTTTGTGGGCTTTAAATGTTATATATTCATGTTCCAGGTATGAACTCTCGTTGCTTTTGCTGTCGACACCTGATACGCCACAGAAAAGACGCCCAGAGACATGATAATGAAGGAAGAGAAGAAGAAGAATAGCTAAATATGAATGTCATATTTAAACAATAATATTCCAGTTGCTTGTTTTTCTAACATTTTCCAGCCCTGCTTTTTGGTTATTTCTTTGCTTTTTTGACAGACTAGCACCAAAGAAGCCATTGTTTGCAGGCTTCCACAATAAGCTGAGTCAGCAAGCATGTGCAAGAAGGTTCAGTGATCAGACGAGACCAAAATCAAACTTTTTGTCCTACAAGCAAACTTGTCCTACAAAGCTTTTCACATTTCGGAATGTGCAAAGCTTTTTTTTTTTTGAGACACACCAGAAAATACCTGTTTCTGTAGTTGAAATAAAACAAAGTTCTATAAAGTGCTGATGAAGTTTTGCATGACACATGACTCTTACCTTTCACTTTACAGTTTTGCTCTCTGTGTGTTCGATCACATAAAATACCTTGAAATGCCAGCTTGTGGTAAAACTGTGGAACGGTTGTGAGCATATGGTTATTTTTGCAAGGCGTTGTACCAGATGATACATTTACTGAAATTGATTTTGACCAATAATGTTAACTTAACCTGGACCAGATGCTTCTTCCTCTGTGCTTTTGTCTCTTCAAGTCTGGTGAAGGTCTTCTCTTCTCAAGAAGACCTTCAGATCTTACAAACAAAGCCCCAGATTTGAAAGGAATAAATTGGCACCGCACAAAGACTCGCTGTAGTGGTGAGATCACCGACCCACTAATAAATAATGAAGGACACTACCAGGCTGTTTGACATCAGCTTTCCTTTGGATGACACATCCCTGAAATGATCAGTCCTCAGGCTGTCGAATGGCCAGTGTCGTTTCATGACATCATCTCTATTTATGCCTCTAGGTTCTGATTCCCGTCGAAAGAGCGCAACAGTGTTTATGGTTATTGATTTTATACATCAAAGTCACACTCTCTTCAAACAGTGTCTGTGTTTTACATCTATCCGAAACATTTGTTCCAGTTTTGTACAGCATACTTTTGCTTTTCTTGCAAGTTATTTCTGCCTGCTTGCAGAGCATCGGTTGAGAATTTTGTCTCACCCCGAGAAATGTGAATCTTTGCATAACTTTGTTTTAAATGAGTAGTTAAAACACTACATGTGGTCTAAGCTTCGGAAAGACCCACAAGTAAGGAAGAGCAAGTGCAATAGGAAGGAGTAGGGGGAAGCAAGTGGGAGCGTGTTGGCCTCTGGGGAAGCACCATGTGTTGGGCTGGAGGAAGAGGAGGAGGAGGAGGAGGAGGAGGGCCATGGGGCGGAGCGAAGCAAGATGCCGGGGGGGTGGTTGAAGAATGCCTGCTTTGATGAATAAAACATCTGCGTGAATGAAGGGGCGGTGTGAATGCATTAAGGCAGGCAGAGAGGAGAAAAAGGGAAAAATAGAAAGGGTGAGATTTGGAGAGAGATGGAGAGAAAGAGAGAGCAGGAACGGAGGGAATTGTAGAAGGACGTAAGCAAGGAAGAAACATGAGGATGCAGGAGGGAACACGAGAACATAACGTTACATTAATGAAGTAATAGATCCAAACTAAGAGCAGAAAACTATGTCTTGATATGCTTCTTGAATTCTGGACAAGGTGTGAGAATCACACAAGCTGGAATGTGTGTCCCAGTGAAAACGTAGATGGGATACATAAAAATATTAACTCTAGGCATGGGCTGGAATGAGAGTCTCATGCTGAACACATTGATGTTAGCTTGTTAGTTAGTTAGGCTATCTGCAAAGGTAGCTAGCCTGCACTCAGCTGCTTTACACTCTTAAGCTATTAACCGTTATTTAAATCAGGGTAATTGCTGATAATTTACCTCTGGTGTAACTGTTTATATTTTTATATATGCATTTTTTATGTATGTAGAAAAGCGTTTTGGTTCCAATAAAGAATTTTGGAGGCAAAAACCCAGAAAAGCTCTGATTTTGGTTCCAAAAAGCATTTCTATAATAGAAGAAAATTACTCACTGGTTCACAAATCTGGAGAAAACGGCAATCACGGCAGCACTTATTTTAGTTTTAGAAGACTTTAAAACATAACAATGAACAAACAAAAGATTAATCCATAACTTTTTAAAATCTTGGTATTCTTTGGTGCTTAACACCTGTATAAATTAATATCATGTAAAAAAATAAATAAATAAACATAATTTTCTTGTATCGCTATAACAAAAATATGCTTTGTGTACTCTATTTTAGCTTAAAACAAAAACAATGTGACATATTGACAGTCTTAACAATGGGCTGCACTCCTTAAGTTTGCAGATCACAAGCACTTGCGTTTTTCACGGCTTGAGTATTTATTCAAAGCGGCCAAATTTATCTGCTTGAAAGCGAGGAAAGATGATAGTAGCTGTCTTTTTCAGCCAGCTGACCAGCAGTGAGGGAGTGCTGTATCACTCTTTGTTCCATGGCAAAGAGTCACTGTCTCTGAAGTCACATCAAGTGACTTAAACCATCAAAACGGTCTGAGGCCGTTTCTGTAAACTCACTCAGACCCGGTATAATGTAGCGTTTATCTATATCTAGACACAAACACACACACACACACTAGTCTTCTCTCTTCTTCTTTGTGCTGCTGAACATTTTAAGTGATCCAATTATAGTCAATGGAGCTGTCAAACTGCTTTATGTTTGTTAAAACCTGGGACTGCCAAAGCAGTTATTAGTGGCAGTGAAGTGGAGGAAAAAGTTTAATGATCCCACCTGACATGTTGCTGTGATTTTCCCCGTTTGCCTTCAGTAGGGCTGTCTGCATGACGCGTCTCACTCTATATGCTCTTCTTTGTTCGGCTGCATGTTTCTATTAAATGCCATCTCGCCTGTGTGTCTGTGTGGGCGTGCTCGCTTCCATTATGGTATGCTCATTAAAAACCATCTGCGCATCCAGCTTATGCGTGTTTTTTTTTTTTTTTGCATGAATTTCTAAGTGCTTTCTTGCAATAGGACTCCCACTGTTTTGTAATCGCTTGACCCTCGTGTCCATCTGCATGAGGAACCGCACACCATTTCGCTAACTGGTGTTGTGTGTGTCGCGCTGCTGTTGATCAGTGGGAACCTCGATGGAGTTCATACCTTACGAGACAAGAAAGAAACCCATCTTTGATTCAGTCTGAGAAACTGTCTGCTGGTTTTCTAACTATAATTACAATGTATACATTCCTCTGGATGCGGATTTTTGTTTGTTCTCTTTTTGATATTGTGCACATATGTTTTACTTTTTTGCCTTTTTGACTGTCTTCCTTTAGCCAATTTATTTTCTGTCTGTCTGTCAACTTGAGCTCAACTCTGTGTGCATAATAAACAGTGTATGGGTGTGTGTGTATGTGTGTGTGTGCGTGTGTGTGTGTGTGTGTGTGTGTGTGTGTGGATGCGTTTGCAGTTGTCTGTGTTAAGGTCTCACCTCACGCATAATTCATGAGTATTAATGCGTATTTATTTATTTTAATATTAATGAGAAGGTCTCTACAGATGAACGGTTGCTGCAAACAAAGGCAGGAATATGGAGTGGTGGTTCTCCCAGTTTATATACTTCATTTATTTATTTTTTTCCCCAATATAATTGCTTCCCTGTTGTGTGCACCCAGAGGCGAGTGTAGACTTAACCTGCGATGACCGACGTTATGAGGGAAGGCAAAACACGGACAGGCAGATGTGATCATTTTGAAACGTCCCCAAGTCGTTGTAAGCTGAGCTGGGATTGTGTCTGAGTGTCTCTCTGTATGGGTGAGAGTGTTCGCATCCCCGGGGGGTTGACGCAGCCGCGGTGTGAAAGAGAGAGTGCTTGTCAGCCAAAATCGGGAAGATACGGGCCCGCCCGGAGCCATGGCAAATTAAGTGAGGCGGAGAAACAGGGTGATTAAAAGCAGAGTGGACAAACTGCGAGAGAGAGAGATGTATGGAAGAAAACACGGCTCAGATAAACGGCGAGAGCCATCGAGAGTCGGGCCAAGAAACAGAAACCTCTTATTAATTGATGAGATCAGGTGGGTGCTAACAAATGCAGCGGATTTATTATATTTTTTTTTTTACAAGGATTTGATACTTTATGCATACACTGCCAAATATTCACACCCTGATAAACATTTTCACATTTTATCTTGTTAAAAAACACAAACATTTTGGTGATAGACTCAACAAAAAGAATCCAGTTTGACACGTTTGATCTGAATCATTACTTTGTAGCTCAGATTGTTTGTTGTTGGCCTGTTTTCTTCTCTCTGTTGGTAAAAAAGAATCCTCACAACATCATACCACCACCACCGTGTTTCAAAGTGGGCAGTGTGTGTTCAGGGTGGTGTGGTGTTTTGCTTGTGGTCAAAGCGTATAATTTGGTCTGATCTGTGTTTCTGCTTGTTTGCTGACTCGTTGCAAACTACAAACAGGACTTTCAGAAGCGGGTTCTCTCTCTCTCTCTCTCTCTCTCTCTCTCTCTCTCTTTCGACACTCTTTCAAAAAGGCAAAGCTTGTGAACGCACCACTAACAGCTGTCCAGTCAACAGACTGGATTTCTTGAAAAGTGAAATGGTTATGAAGACATTTGTGACGGGAAATCACAGTTCAAATAAACAGGAAATGATCAGGAGTCCAGAGAATACTCGTTGTGTGTTTCTTTGACTCACCCTACAGAATCTTTATGTGTTTCCCTAAATGTGTGTTTTTCCACTGTATGTGGGATGGCGGTCTGGAAGTGGCCGTGTCTTACGTGTGTCGTGTCAAATTTACATCTAATTGATCACGAGGAAAGGTGAGGACTTTTATTGACTCACAGCTGCAGTGCTGTATGCGTGTGTGTGTGTGTGTGTGTCCCTGTAAAGATGTGAGATCGCTGCCAGCGGCTTCTCTGGCATCTAAAAGCAGCGAAAACAAAGTGCCAGCAGAGACAGTTACATGATCAAACCCGACAGCCTCGAGGGCAGGGGCAATGATCCATGTATGTGTTGATGCGTGCGCGTGTGTGTGTGTGTGTATGAGATAGAAAGAGAGGGAAATAAAGTGTTTATGTCCATTTTGGATATAAAATATATCTACACTGTGTTAATTATTGATGTGTTAGCAATTTGGTTTTGTCTGGTATCTCACTGTCTGTGTGTATTTTGGGGCCGTCAGCAGGTTCTAAAGTGGGTCCTCAAGGAGCCATCTGTCTTTAGGCTACTTTCAAACCCGTCTGCTCTGCCGATGCGAGGGGGCAGCGTGTGTGGGTGTTCTTTGTGTGCAGCTGCTAAATGTCAGACAGTGTGTGTGTCCAAATGCGCTCAAGGAAAGGTGAAAAGAGAAAGTCAATGTGCTTCCCTATGTACCTATTTCTGCAGTGCTTCTGTTTGCGTGCGTGTGTGTGAGGGGGTGGGGAGACCGAGAGGGGCTAAAACTCACTAAAACACCCCAGACTAGCACTTTCTTGACTTGCAGCCAAATTTGTGTTTATTCCCATCTGCAGATTTGTTCATGCTGTTTTTGTTTTGCCACCCAGTTCAGAAGAAACAGAATTGAGTCAACAGGAAAATATTTCTTTCTCTTTTTATCCTGCAGAGATGCACCTTCAGCTTCAAACAGCCTCAGAATATCTCATGGCTTTAAGGAGGAAATTTTCAAATGTAATTTTGATTTCTTTTAAAAGGATGGAAAATATTAGCCCGATGCAACCGCGGCTAGAAATTAGCATAGCTTCATCCATTCTCTAATCAAGGAGGATTTGAATTTTTTAGCATTCTGATAAACCATGGCCATACATGTTAAAAAATTCTAAAAACTCCCATGTTGGAAAAACTCCTTTAACTCATCAGAACGTTTTCAAGTCTCTTGAGGACTGGACTTGAGCGCCCCTGGTCAACATGCACAACCATGTAATCAGATTAACGTGTTCAATAACAGGATCTCATTGCATAGTCATTGAGAGGAAGGTGTAATTTGGGGATCATCCCTGCTTTTTGCAGATGATGTCGATCTCTCGGCGCCATCAAGCCGTGACCTTCGCCGTGAAGTGGATCGGTCCACAGAGCGAGAGTCAGCTCTGTTAGGTCTGAGCCAATGGTTCTCAACCTGCTCTTGTTGGGTTGTGGGGGTCGGTCTCTACTTCAGGCGGAGGGCTTCATGTATCTTGGTGTGTTTTTTCACACGGGTGGCTTTGGAGAAGGATGGACAGGTTGGTCCAACGTTTGCAGTATTGCATGCACTGAGAAGGTCTTTCTTGTTGAAAACATTAAACTCTAGATTTTCTGGTCTGTCTTCATTCTGATTGGCCTTTATCTTTTCTGGGTCACGACTGAAGAAAAGAGATCATGAATACAGCAGAAGAGGTATGTTGAGATGCTCCATCATGTGTGCAGAGCTGCTGTTCCACATTGAAAGAAGTGAGTTGAGATAGTTTGGGTAAAATCTGATCAGGATGCATTGATTATGCTAGTTGTGTTTCCCCATAAGTCATTGTGACTGGATAAATCTTTCACCAAATTTTTCTATCATCAGTAAGTATCTCACCCTTCTGTTCGATAACAGAAACACACACTAACCAAGTGGGCTCTTCTTTTCTCCAATTAGTGCTTCCTCCGGACGGCAAACTCTTGTAAATAGCTTTCATTTTCATTTTCCCCCAATTAGTAAAACGGATGTTAACTGTTTGGTGCGGAGAAACGACCAACCTGGTTTATCGCTGCTTGTATTAAGAACTTTTTTAAGGATTTATGTATGACTGGTCAGAATTAGTTTTTGAAGAGACAAGCCCTGACTTTACTTTACTGTGTTTACTGTTCATGTCTTTCAAAAAGAAACATATTAAAGTTTCTTTGCACTAAATAAAAAAATAAATAAAAATGGTTGAAATAAATCATTAGGAGCCCATAAAAAATGTAGAATCCATTAACTATTCCCCTGAAGAGTGTGACTAAACTTCTAATAGATAGTAAATAATAATCCAGCTACACGTTTTCAGGATTAGAATACATTTAATCCACTATTCTGACCATTTCTGATGCATTTTCCCTGAGTACTAACTCCCTGAGCACTAACTCACTTAGTGCCTCATGCAGCCTCATTTTGAAGAGTATTTAATCTGAGCCACAAGTATTAACCAGAATGTTTGTCACAGAGGTAAAGATCTGCCCATCTGAATGATGCTCGCCTAAAGCATCTGCTTTTTTCACTGGCTTGTTTTTATCCCACTTTAAAGAAATACTTCCTGAAAAGGATCTCTGTATTTCAGGGTGTTTGTTTCTTCTTTTTTTGGAACATCTGATAGCTCCGTATATCATCCCACAGTGTAGTGGCTCTGGTGTGAAACACGAACTGTTTTGCAGCAAATGTGTATTTTCTACAGGTTTAGTTTCATCTGTTTCATTCGTCAACGTGTAAACTGATGATTTATTTCCCTTATTTCAGGTGACCGATGTGAGTTGGACCGGAGGCAGGGTCGGTGCGTGCCCGGCGTGTGTCGTAATGGAGGGACGTGTCGGGAGCTTTCCGGTGGAGGCTTCCGCTGTGAGTGTCCGCCGGGAGGCTACGAACGGCCGTACTGCACCGTCACCGCCAGGTCCTTCCCACCGAAATCCTTCGCAATGTTCCGGGGCCTCAGGCAGAGATTTCACCTCTCCATTTCATTGAGGTCAGTAGAGTTTAAAGCGCACAATTAGAAAGTCTTTCTTTGTAGCTTGTCTTCTGTCTGTTACCGTACCTCATCATCTAGCCTCCATCAGACTGAGATCCATAAGTATTCATCTTTGATTCTGGCTTCCCTCACAGAGCATCTTCTCTTTAATCTATTTATTTCATCTCTGTGTGAGATCAATCCTGCAAATCATCTTTTCTCCCGTTGCCGACTCCCTCCATTGAGGAGGGACGTTTCTCCACACACTTCTCTTTCATCTGCCAATTTGCTGGTTTCAGTAGCATCTCCACGGCCTCCTGTCCTTAAAATTTATGTTCTTATCTTACATCTAATTCCCTTTTTTGTCTCCTATCCTTTAGGCTTACCCATGAGTGACCTCATTCTTTTCATGTCAAATCAGGAAAATAAAAAGCTTCGTTTTCAGAGCTGATAAGTTTTTTTTGGTTTGTTTTTTTTTAATAATTTGGACATAAATATTCAATTTATTTAATTAAGAAAGGCTAATAAAATGATTTGTTTTACTTCTGTGAAGTAAATGAATGCATAGATAAAGTCTCATGAGCTTGCCAGAACATTGTTTACTAATAAGCTACCAATTATCTATAGTTTCCAATCTTCCTTTGTCTGCTTTTGATTAACTCTAATAGTAAGCTACGACCCCCACACTCATTTGTCTGCAGCCTCTTAACATGCCGATTGGTTCTCCAAGGGAGATCTCAAGGAGTGGCCATGCAGGATTATGGGATGGTCGCCATGGGTGAAGTCGTCTAATGATAGTTGCTAAGGTGATGTTGCCCGTGGGGTTGTTGCTGGCCTGATATGGCCACCATTAGTGGTTTCTGGGAGACGTCAGTCGTTGGTGCCTTAAAGCTCTGCGTCTGATTTGATCTATTGATTTGTGGCGTCCATTTGTGTAGCGATGATAAGTGGAGGAATGAAGTTAAGGGTTAACAGGGGGTCTTTCTTAAGGAGAGCCTTAATTTATGAGCTTTTAACAAATCTGTTAACGTTACTCCTTTATAGAAGATAGACCGATTGATGCTGGATGCTTCTAGCCCCGTTACAATAAGCAATAAATCAATTAATCGCACGATAAATTAAAACAGACTCAATAACTTCCACTTGCATGATTTATTGTTTTTCTCTTTTCTCTCTCTCTACCAAAAACTGGATGACAAAAGTCTTCGGTCTGTCATGTTGGTCTTAACTTAACTGAGGGACAATTTTGTTTTTGGTTGTTTTGTTTATTTATGTTGGATATTTAAAACGTCTTCCAGTTCCTGTGTTAAATGTACATTAAAATTTAAGATATTAACAAAGCTACACAATATACCAACCTAATTTTACAAAAGGGCATAATCTTTTTATAGGAGGTGTTAAATAAAATCATCACAGATAAGCATTGCACATAGGTAGCACAAAATTTTCACTTATTTTTTTGTTTTTACAAACACTTGCATTCACACTGCAGCACAGCTTCTTGCTTCAAGAGGTTAGAACAGTGTTCATAGAAATAAATAGTCTTAACAGGCCTACACGTTGAATCTAGTTACACACGAGGTTAAAAGGTTAGTAACATGGTTTATTATTAGTTATGAAATAGCTTTTTGTCCTGCTTGCCTACACCCAGGTACCCTGAAACATCTCATTAAGAGCTGAGAAATGGACGACACAGTCATAGTTTCTAAATTTCTTCGACTTTTGGTGTTTTGTGACATAGGTTAGATCTTTGTTTACAACTACAAAAAAATGTTTGTAAAGGTTCTTGTATTTGTAACCAACTGTGTTAAAGTATTGGTAATTATTGCGCTACTGAATTGAGATATGAAAACACAATGTTTTACCCTGAGGTAGAAAAGTATTTACAGCCCAGTTGGGGAAGTGTGAGTAGACAAGCTGTATTTTTTTTGTTTTTTCAGACATTTCTCATTTCTTCAACTCTGCTTGAAGTCACAGCCGACTGACGAGTTGAACCAGTTTTAGGAAAAGGAATTATAACGACGACATAATATTTATTCATGCAGTTTTATTGCTAGTGGGAATAAGCCACTTCATTTTGATGAGGAGTTCAAATAATGAATTTCCCCAACAGTAATTATGCTATCTGGAAGATGTAAAGCAAGCTTCTTTGCATATGTTTACTCCCTCTAGTTGTGTGCATCTCTGATACATTAACTCTGCAGACAAAGGTCAGGATGTTGCTTTTTTCCCCTCCTGTTTCTGGAGGCATGTAGAGATTTGATCTGCATGCACAAAAAGATGGCATAATGACACGTCGGATGCAGGAGGATGAGACTAGAGTTTATGTAGACGATAAATTATCCCCAGATAAGGTTTTATGATGGATTATCTTACGTTTCAGAGGAAGCTTTTCTTCTCTGTAAATTTCTACACATTGAAGCTGTTCTGTAAGAAAATATTGACAAGAATTTGTAACTGTATAAAGTTTAACCTTCTGATTTATTCAGCCATATCACACATTAATTATCTCTTAGCTTGAACAAAGCCGAACCTGACCTTTAACATTGGTGGAGTTAAAAATATAGTCTCTTGGGACGATTGGGTTGGATCCATTTAACCTTCCTGGTAGTTTGTAAAACTATGATAATGCCTTTTCGCTAATACTTATTGGATGAATCATATGTGTGTGTGTGTGTGTGTGTGTGTGTGTGTGTGTGTGTGTGTGTGTGTCTTGTCTAGTTTTGCCACTCTGGAGAAGAGCAGTCTTCTCTTCTACAACGGACGCTTCAATGAGAAACATGATTTCATCGCACTGGAGATCCAAGAAGGACAAGTGGTCTTCAAATATTCCACAGGTACTTCATCAGCAGAAGAGTGAGGCTCTGCTTAACACTGTCTGTATTCCCAGAAGAAAGCTTTGTGGGGGTGTAAATATAGCGCATACGTCTACTGTATTTTTCTCATAAAGCTGTAATTTCTGTTCATGTCTCATGAACATGTGCAGGCTGTGGAAAGGAATTTCCCCGCAGGGACGATAATATCTAATTATCTGTCTCCTTGTGCCTCCAGGGAGGAAATGCTTTGAGTCAAAACAAAGAGAGCAATGTTGTTGAATGAAAATACATTTATTTTGCACATGGAATCGCAAAGTTAGCAGTAAATGAGCGCATTTATTTTAATCAGGACATACAACAGGCCACATTCCTGCATCCCTCCCAAAAGTAAAGTGTTTATATGGTGAACAAGCACAACCATGATGCCACCTGCTCAGGTTTAACACGTCTTCCTCCATCCGCCTCCAGGTGAGTCGTCCACTCAGGTGAGCCCCTTCTTGCTCGGCGGCGTGAGCGATGGAAACTGGCACACGGTTCACATCCATTACTACAACAAGGTGGGTTTGCCGCGCGTCGCCGCCTCCGCCGCTCCCTGCGAACCTCCACAGTTTTCATCCCTCGACTTTGATCTCCGATTCCTGTCGGATGGCATAATCCCCCAGTTCACGTTTCGCTTGTTGTTCGTGCTTCTGATATGTTGGCAGAAAAGTTTTTCGTGCTGACGGAGCACTTTGATTTGAGACAATTTGTTTCTGCGTGCGCTTATTTTTTTATGTGGGCGTTTTGCTTGTCCCCATTTTTCTCATGCATATTTGCTGCACATCTCTTTTAATTTTCTACATTGTTTTTTTTTTTTGTTTCATTTTCTTCAGCCGGCTACACGTCATGTGAGTATGAATGTGTGTCATGATGCACAAAAACATCCCTCTTCCTTTTATCCTGCCATCCTTTCCCTTTTTAAAACTAAAGCCCTGATGGAAAGATTAGGAATATCTTCTGCCTGCTGTTCTTTGCTTTTGCTAAATTTCTGCTTTTACTTCTTGTCACACTAACTATGATTCCCCCCACCTTTTTTTTTTATATTAACATTTAATGCTTTAGCACCATGTTTCTCAACCATGGCTCTTAGATTTAACAAGCAAAAGCTGTTTTTTTTCCTGCATGTCATCTTAACTCAACTTGTTTCATTCTCTTCTATCTCTTTGGATTGGTTTTTAATCCTGCGTATGTGAATGTATGTGTTCAGCCCAGACGCAGTTTGATCGGAGAAGCCCAGGGTCCGTCTGACGAGAAGGTGGCCGTGGTGAGCATCGACGACTGCGACACGGCTCTCTCGCTTCGCTTCGGTACGCAGCTTGGAAATTATAGCTGTGCTGCACAGGGCAAACAGACCAGCAGCAAGAAGTGAGTTTTTTCTCTCTTTTTTTGTTCTCTTCTCTAATTACAGAAAATATACTTCTTCTTTTTTTTTTTTTTTTTGGAGCTGAAGTAAAAACAACACATTGTCAGGATCTGTGGTTTTTCTTGTGATTCTATTTAGGTCATTTAGTTTTACCAGTGTCCCTCCATATTAGTTCCTTCATTTGTACCAAGTTTCTTATTTTGTTCTTGTGTGCATTTGGATAGATTTCTCTTAGATCTAAGTTAGTCTTTTTCGCCCTTGGTTTATAGATCTTTTTTGAGTCTTAGTTCAGCTCTCTTTATTCTCTTTCTGTTTGGTTTAACTTGTGTTAGTATTTAGATTCTCGGTTTCCATTCAGTTTCTGTTTCCTTATTCTCCCAGCTGTTCTGCATATATTGATTTTACTCACCTGGTTGTAATGCCACAACCAGGTAAATTGTGAAAATCCCAGTGGAAATATGCAAAAAGCTCCTCAGCGCCTGTTGGAAGGGTTTGATTTCTGTAAACCAAATATAGATATTTCTGTTAATTATTGAGAAGGGTACACATAATTTTAGATTTTTCTGAAATATCAATACAAAAGAACAATAACTTTTCAAATTGTTTTATAATCTTTTGTATAATGTTTATATTCAGAAGTTGCTTTGGAAACAAAATTTTTAAGCTTTGGTTATGTTTAGTTTTATGCTTGTGGCTACTCATGCATCCTAATGAGGTCCAAAAATCAAAAATGTAGCTTTTTAGGAGGAGGTTTTTGACTCACTCAAAATTACAAAGCACTTGAAGAGAGTTTTCTGGTTTCAAAAAGTGTGTTTTCTTTACTTATAAAAATAACAGAAATATCCTCTAAGAAAAACTGTTTCACTCCTTCACCAAACAATCAGATCAACCACAGCAGCTGCTTCTGCTTGTTAATCACAGCAGGAGGCTGACTCTAAGCAAAACAAGTAAATAAATAACAATGGATCTACCATTCGCATAATCTTGGATCTGTAACATTAATAACGTAGCAAAAAAATAAATTAATCTAATTCTTAGTAGGCTCCCACAATGCTATTCTTGATGCATTCACTGGTTATTTTTCAATGGAACCACAGGCAGATGTAAAATGTGATCAATATTGAGGATTTCTACCAGAAAACAAAAACCATAGATACAAAGTTTTTACTTGTGAAAATATTCAGGAGTCAACTGATTCTCCAGGCAGGTTAAATTGATCTGAACTGGTACCTCAATAAACTGAACGGTTTTTGGACTAAGAAATACAAACTAAGAGTATTTTGTACTGAAAACTGGTCACAGTTTGAAACCTTTATATATCTATTTTAAAAAGGACGTGCTCTCCGCTATACTACCTTGATTTAAACCTCAGCTGTTTCGGAAGAGATTTTATTTCTAGTGCACTGACTGAAAACCACTTAATTGCCGCCAACCCTGCGCTGTCAGTGGTGTTTGCACAAGAGGTGCCAGCGTCGTCTCACAGATAGCTTTCATTAAATATAATCTGGGACTGATCAGGGGCTCAGTGTTTATTCAGAGGTAATTTCCACAAAGTAAAAATCCAATAAAGTTGATGTCAGTGTCAGTATACTTCCCAGCTGGCAGTAGGCCACTAGATTAGTTTTAAAATGACTCAGCTACTGAATGTATTCTGGTATTTGTTTAGGCAAATGTTGGGCATTTATTGAATTACTGTTTTATGGTGTGCTACAAAACAATATTTCCTTGCAACTTAAAAAAATCTCAATCGTGAATTTTTAAAACGGGAAAAGCTTCTTGTCACCGTTGCCAATTAATGCAATAGCTTGGTATTATTTTGTTTCACCTAAAAACCTACTAAAGTTTCTTCACTGCACCCTTAAAAACATTCAGGTTAGCGAGCACATTACTCTCTTTTCTAGAAAACAAAAACTGGAGAAGTAAAATAATCCAGCTCCGATTTAGGCTGTCTAATCTGTTAAAACCCTGCTCTGAAGTCAGTCAGAGAGGATTCCCAGGTCTAATCTTTGCACAGAGGTGACTGAGGGAATTTTGGGGAAAACCAATGTCTCCAAATGCAATCTAATTTGGTAAATACTGTCAAACATTTCAGCAAAGACTGTTAGAGAACATTGTTGGACAAACAGCTTCATGAAGACCGTAGAGGAGTTTTTAAATTGATTTAAAAAAAAAAAAAAGCAATACACCAAGCTTTCAGCATCTCACAGAACAAATAGAAAAGTATGGCACCAGTGCAAACTACCAACACATTGCTGTTCACTTAAAATGACAGACTGCAAAACAAGAAGCAGCCAAGAGGTCCATAATAACTCTGGAGGAGCTGCAGAGATCCGCAGCTCAGGGGTGAGAGTATTTGAACATATAAACTTCCATCTTTAGTAAAAAACAAACACTACACACTCCATCCAAAATTTCCAAAATGTGAAAGCGTTCAAGGGGAATAAATACATTCTTAAGGAACTGCAGTCTGTTTCATGAATATAACATTTGTCCTCAGATGTAATAAGATTCACCAACAGGTGCATAAAACCCAGACAGTTTATGCAGGATCATTGTCTCGAAAGGCATCGTGCCACAGTGTGAATCTCTGACCTAATCAAGCTCACTGTGTCCTGTCGGCTCTGGCTGAACGCAGAAGGAAGAGGAGACTGATCAAAGACGAAGGCCAAAGACTCACTTCACTTCAACGTGTTTTTTTTTTTCTTTTCCATTTATCCATTACCAGCTCAGCCTCCTCTGATGCAGACACCACATCCTTTGCTAATGACTCATTTTGTTGATATTTGCTTCAGTTGTTACTTAAGCTCTTGTGTGTTTGACTCTGTGGTATCATTTGTCTTCTTGCCTTTATAAAACATTCTCCACTGTCTGTTTCCTGGCATTCAGCACTTCTGGTCGTAGTTCTGAAGGATGAAAGCTCTTTCTTCAGTAAAGATAAACATGTTGAACAGACAGCATTTTCTCAGAGCTGCCATCAACATCTTCATCTCGTTTTTACACTGTCCCTCTGTCATTATTTAATTATTTAATCTTTTATTTGTTTCTCTCTCTCTCTCCAGTCCCATCCATAGGGGTCCATGTTCTCTTATCTTGCTATGTTTTGATGTCCACTAACAGCTACAGTACTTCATGTTTTACTTCTTCCTGTTTCCTGCAGCTCTCCACAGATTTGCTGTAACTCATATTTAATCTTTTGTATGTTCACCATCTGCTTTCTGCTCTGCCTCAACTTTTCCAACACGTCTCCTCCTCGATGACCTGAACTTTTCTCCAAAAGGCATCCCAGCCTTTTACATTCATCTCTCCTGAACTCTAAATCTGGTTCCTTTTAATGTTCACCTTTGATGTCACATTTAATCTATTGAGTATGTAAATCCTTTTCTAACATATGCACCTTTACACCTTTACACTTATTAGGTTCCTGGGTGTTTTTTCATTCATCTCCCCCCACTCTTTCATTCTGCTTTTATTCCCTTTTACTCATATTTTCTCTCTTTTTAACCCTCCTCTTGTTCCTTAGGTCTCTGGATCTGACTGGCCCTTTATTTCTGGGTGGAGTCCCAAATGTACCTGACAACTTTCCCTTTGGCAGCAGGGAGTTTATCGGTTGCATGAAAGACCTGCACATTGACAGCAAGGCGCTGGATCTGGCTGGATTTATCGCTAACAACGGGACACTTCCAGGTCAGCGCTGCTATTGCAATCTATTGCCTTGATGCATGAATCAATGTTAAAAAATATAATAGACTCTTAGCTGTTTTAATAAACAAATGACAGATTTAGGTTATTATAATAGTTGATTTATTGTAATCTTCTTTTGAAGAAAACAGCACATAGAATAATCCCATCTAGTTTATTTGCCTTCACATTTGCATTCTATGACATCACCATGAATTTAAATATAGCATGACTAACAATCTTAAAGTCCGGAAGAAAATACAGAATTTAATTGCATTAAAGGGTAAGGCTTCATATCCCTTATTTTATTTAGTGTTATGCATACAGTGAGTCATAGTATTTAAGCCATTCAAGATGCAAAGCATAAGTCATTTGTGTCATTAAGAAAAAAAAAATCATTTTGTAAATATAGAATTGTGTTTTGCTAAGTCTTTCCTTTTTGTCTTATTAAAAGGCGTTCTTTTTCCAAAAAGAACCAAATTTAAGAACATTGAACAAAAATGCTGCTGCATTGCAGTAACTTTTAAACAGACTGAAAAAATAAAGTCCAAAGAAAAAGTTTAACAGAACATCTAAAAGGCTAAAAAGGCTCAATCATAGCTAACTGTAGAAGGCTACAAGAATGTTTTCTTTTTCTTAATTTCAAACACTTTTTAGCAAACACTTATTCAACAAACACATTCATCAACATATTGATGTAATAATTTAAGCATAATTACAAAAAAGAACAGTAACCTCATTTTCATAGTATTAATGACGTCTGAAGATTAGTTATCAAGACTGCTTCGAACAACTAAAACAAAACATACTAATCCTTATTAATCTGCTCTGCTGCATGTGTTGCATTTCTCTGCAGGCAGTTTTTAAGGCAACCTTTTTTATTTGTGTTGTTGTTTACAGGTTGCAGTGCCAAACACCCGTTCTGCAAGTCCAGCCCGTGTCAGAATGGGGGAACCTGCAGGGTGAGCTGGGAGACCTTCTCCTGCGACTGTCCTCTAGGTTATGGAGGGAAGGACTGCAGCTACAGTAAGAGCCTTCATCTGTTCATAACCACTTAAATATAGTAGCACATGTTGTGTTAATAATTGCGCTATCATTAATCTACAGTGATGTTAGTCTGATCTAATCTTTACGTAAAATAGTTACATAATAACGTGTCATTATTTCATGGCATCTTACCTATTTTAAGTAAATCAAGTAATGGCTGTAATTACTTGACCATGTTTAAGTTGAGGTGTGAATGCGGCTCAGGGGTGCTAAGACATTCGTTCATTGGTGTTTTCCTTTGTTCTTGCTCATTTCTTTTCTGCAGAGCTATTATTTCACATTCACAGCTGAGGGCTTTTACAAAATGTAAGGATTCTGATTGTAAGAGAAGAACCATATTCATCAGTAGAGTTAGGGCTGGTGAAGTTTAATCATATAGATGTAACTAAGGGATAAAAAGGACAATCAAAAACTGCTGGGTATCTAAAAGTATCTTTGAAAACTACCTAAACTTTTCCTTTGAGATATGCACTCTGGACGTTTGGCTTTATTTATTGGGCTATAATTGGACAAAGATAAACACAGGCTGATTTCCCCTATGGTTGGACAATCTTTTGCTCAGGTGGATGCCAACTGGGTATTAATCAGTTATTTTTACTGACACTTCTTGATTGTGAGCTAAAACATCCAACCCTAAAGGGAAATCATTTAGTAAAGCTGTTTTTTATTACTTAAAGATGAATAAAATCTTCTTTTACCGTCGCTATTACGTTTTATTACCCTACAGCACATCTACTTAATAATTCATGACATGTTCAGGAAGATCATTTGATGGTGTAAAATGTAGCAGTTTATATTCCCGCTTTTCGTCTCAATCCCCGTTGCAGCCATGCAACACCCACATCGCTTCCTCGGGAACAGCGCCCTCTGGTGGGACCTGAAGAATGACGTGACCATCTCCACGCCCTGGTACCTGGGTTTGGTGTTCAGAACCAGAGCAAGAGAGGGGACGTTGCTGCAGGCCCAGGCTGGTCAGTACACCAGTCTGCTGTTCCAGGTGGGTACAGATGCACACAGGCGCATGGTTTGTTTCTATTGACGTTTTAAAAGCCAAAGTTAACCAGAAACAGCACGACTAGTCTGAGGACATGTTTGAGGGTGTATCAGTAACAGTTATCATGTATAATCGGGCCACAAAGACGAGCCTCTGTTTATGTCACTTTGAGTCATTTCCATAAGTCCAACACTCACATTGACAACAAATATGTGTATTTACCTAAGCATCACACCAGTAGGGAGTGAAAGTTGGTGGATTCCCCACTGCACACCTACTCAGCATTTTGCCTCTGTGACAATCTTGCTCAGTGGATCTTGGTGCTGCACAGTCATTCCCTCTGCTTTTACATGGATCTGACCTCAACGACCATAAAGCCTTACGGTTTGAGTTGTTTTTTCTTCCATTCATGGTGCAGCTATAGCAAACTATGAGCGAATTAAGGTTGAAAAATGGTTAGGCAGAAATATTAAGTCCATGCTGAAGCCTGACATTTAAATTATACAGAAAGTGGTCGATGACTTACTTGTTGACTCAACGTTGAACTATAAGTGATATTATATCAATGCTGATTCAACTATCATTAAAATTTTGACCTCCACGCTCATTTGAGATTACTTTATATTAAATCAATTTTGATTTATCCCACATCTAAATGGTAATCTTATGTATGTTTGTGCAATTACTCGCATGATTGTTTGATTTTGTGCCACCTTTTAAATGGCGTTCATATTGCTGGACAGACGTTAAAGCATCAAACAGTAAAAGAACAAAAATTAAAAGTTTACGACCTGGAACATTTCCAAAACACCCCAGATCAACAACCTATGGAAAGATTATGGATCTTTGCAACCCTAGTCCAGACAGAATAAAAAAGTGAATGAACCTTTTAGCAAAAGCTAGGAAGAAGACGGTATCTTTAGCGTTTTTAGCTAATGGGTAGCCAAGTGTGGTAAATTTATTCTTTTTCTACTGAATACACAAAGTATTACGCAACATTTTGTGAGGCTTCATGTGAGGGAGGGGCCCTCAGTAGAGACTTCATCTGTGTTTATGTAGCTAAGACCTGTTAGCCACATCAACAGGAAGTCTTCCCCCCAGCAGAACAAGGCTGCTCAAGAACTACTTCCTTTACTTCAAAATAAGAGTCATGTGTTCTGCCCAAAATACTTCAATAAACTCACTTCACCTTGACAGGAAATATAATGTAACATAATATCTAAAATAAAGATACAATAATGGTGTGTTTTAATATTGCCAGCGATTCGTTTACATCCCAATTAGACATCTTTACTGTACTTGATATTGGTGTGAACATTTACGTATTGAGAACTTTTGTGATAATTATTTCTGTGTATAGTTAGCAATTTTTTCTGTCTTTTATATGAGAATATATTCTCTCATGAATGCTGTAAGATAAATAATATCCTAATTTCCTTCTTTGTCTGTTCAGCATTTTGTCTAGAAGCTATTTTAGACTAAATCCTGCCAGAGGCCCCATGATGTTGGAGGCGGTTAAATGTGTTAGATGCAGTTGCACTGAAAGTGATAACACTTCACTGTCAGAATTATTCAATAGCGATCTATTTAGTGTTTGATTCTAAATTATATACTTCTGTGAAATGTGCTCTAATGACAGCTTTTTCCTTCTTGTAAAGCCAAAAGAAAAAAATAAATCTTACATTTTCTGAATCTTGGCAGGAGTGTCATTAGATTTCATGCTCTTGTTTTCACACACAACCACGCTCACAAGAACAGACACTACATTTACATGGGATCCGTTTCTTTTTTCCCCCTCACCCGTTCTTGTGTTTTACTTTTCTGTTTTACCGTTCTCTCTTACCTCACAGGTGATAAACGGTCAGCTGGTGTTCTCAGTAACCCGCGGCGCCACCAGACCTGTGCGCTTGCGATTGGATCAGGTACAAGTGGCAGATGGCCAGTGGCACGACCTCCAGCTGGAACTGCGAGACGTTCGCAGCGGCCGAGAGACGCGCTACGTTGCCACGCTGCGGCTCGACTTTGGACTCTATCAGGTAAATTGTCAATGTAGACCCCTCTAACCGAATCCAACGCTATGAATTTCTATCTGTAGCTTTTCAAAATAAATAAAAAGTATTCAGTAGTATTTCAAAATCTGTGGTCCAACCGTTATTAATTTTTGTCATTCTGCCCTGCCGGGGCATAAATCATAGTTAAATAGAAATGTTTGCAGCATGCACAGATTTACTACATCCCTGCACAGAATCAGAGTCCCCAAGATGTGGGACACTAATCCCAGTTTGCCTAATCTCTGCTGGATTACTGTGTCAGATTATGATGGATGATGTCTATTCGATGTGTGTGTCTGAATGGGTTTGTGTGAAGCGTGGGGCAGCCCATAAGTACAGAGAGAAGCAGATACGCTTCATCATTTTTGGCTTGTCTGAAGTCGAATAAACACTTGTTTCTTGTTGCTGGGATTCAGAAATGATCCTTGGTTACATAATGCCTTCCATCTTTGCTGTTATTTCAGATGTTCCTCAAAGTGCATGAAAAAAACACGCAGGTTAGACATTGCAGAAAGCATTTGTAGATTTTAAACATTTCAGGAGAAAATTAAACACTGAATATTTTTGAAAGGTTGTTGCCTTCTTGCAGGGATTATAAAATGTATGCTAGCGTCTTCCTTTGCTGGTGAAACAGTAATGAATGGAGCTCATTGATTTAATGTTCATTCTTCCTGAGAGTTACTCACCTCGTCAGCTTTGCCTCCGGGTTGTCATCTGAGTACTGACCTCTCTTCAGTATCTTACTGAAATTTGTAAAAAAAAATTAGAGTCGGTCATGTTTTCAGAGGAAGATTATTCTTCTTGCAAGCATATTGCTACACTGAATTGTTATACGTTGTTTTTTTGCAGTTAGAACTTTAAACTTTGATATATTTGATTTAAATTGTACATGATAGACCATTTTTAATAGTGTGCCTGAAATGTGTCTTGTGCATTTGGTTTTCATCTTCTTTACTCTGATACCCCTAAATGAACTATAGTTCATCTAATTGTCTCAAAGGGGCAGTGTCTTGTAATATCAACATTTTTTGAGCTGTACATGATGTTCTAATGTAATTCCCTCATCAAAAACATACCTGGAGTGCGACCCTGTTTGTTTCATACATATTTAAGAAATTATTTAATCTCTCACACACACATGGGTGGACATAGCTCCTCCTCAAAGCTGAGGCTTCCGAGTTTTGGCCGCACAGAGCATCCCTCCCCCACTCAGCTCCTTCAGACTAGCCAGCAGCAATTAGCGAACACCTGGTGGAACTGCGCGTTGACTGAGCTCATTTTATGAGCTACTTCTTAGTGAAATACTGATTAAAAACTTAAAGGGTTAATATTGCAGTGTTGTTGTGATGACTTCCTGAAGGCAGCGTTCCAGAAAGAGCAGGAGTTTTTAAGAAGACAGAGGCCCAATTTCAAGGCGCTTAACAGGAAGTAAAATTTATTTTTAGTCATACTTGACATATATAACATTTTCATAACAACTCAAAGTAATATAGTTACTTGATTATGCTATAAAGTGGCACTATAAACCTGGAAAACACATAATAATGCCCCTTTAAGAAGTTACCCAAGTAGCAAATAAATCCACCTCTGTGAATAAATACAGACAGCTGCTGTGTTGAAGCTTCACATTGTTCAGTGAAGCAGTCAAGAGGCCCCTGGTAAATCTGGAGGAACTACAGAAATCCAAAGGTCAGATGCGGGACACTGGTAACAGGATGAATATTAGTCAAATGCTCCACTAATCTGGCCTTTATGGAAGAATGACAACCAGCCGAAACATTAAGCCAGAGCTACAATAATATGGTTAAGATCAAAGACTGATCACAGGCACTCTTAATCCAGTCTGACATACTATGTTGCAAAGCAGAATGGGGGTAAAAATGTCTCGTTATGTGCAGAGCTTGTCAAGATGTACCCCAGTAGAGTTGAAGCTGTAAATACTGTAGGTTTTATGAAGTGACAGAGTCAGGCTTAATATAAATTGAAGCTTTTGCGATTTTTATCTGTGAAAAAATGCCGTACTGTGTGTAAACTTTCCCCAGCTTTACAATTATGCACTACTTGTAAAAAAAAATTATTGTGGTTCTAGTGTGAAAAAAGTTAAATAGTCAGAGTGATATGAAGATTTAAATCTTTAAATTCTTACTTTGAGATTTATGCAGATTTTTTTATATATATATATTTTTTTTACATTTTTATATAATTAATAAAGGCAGCAAAGGTCTTATCAAACTAACCCTTTCAGCTCTGTCTGTGCTTCCCCCTGTTAGGGAACAGTGATTGTGGGAAATGACATTCATGGCTTGAAAGTGAAACACCTGCATGTCGGAGGAGTGCTGGGCTCTGGCGAGGTCCAGAACGGGATAAAAGGATGCATACAGGTGAAGATTAATGCACTGAATTATTAATGTTTTGGTGGATGGGTAGATGGAAACTTTCAATGTCAGACGAAATCAGACAATTCTCAGCTATTTCTTACCTCAATTCTCACGATCCTCGCTTCACCTGCAGGGAGTTCGTCTGGGCGTGAGGCCAGATGCCCCCGCCCTCCCGCGCCCATCCAGAGTTGTCAAGGTGGAGACTGGCTGTAATGTCGGAAACCCCTGCGTCTCGTCTCCTTGTCCAGCTCACAGCCGCTGCACCGACGTCTGGGAGCGCCACACCTGTATCTGTGAACCAGGTCAGGACACACACAGTTGGAAATGGTTTTCTGCATGAAGTTTTGCTTTAAGTGGTTGTTCGTATTAGTCTGCTGATGACAATGTGATAATATTGAAACATTTGCTCTTTGGTGGGTGTAGGCTCAATTAACTCTAGCTAAACCATCTGCTTAATTTCATTTGTTAATATGAAGACTATTATTATTATTGCATTTCTTTGCCTTCTGATTTATGATTTACTAAGTTTTGATTCAAGATTTTACTGGTCAAGAGTAAGTGTAAACTAACACTGATATTTTTAATAAGATATAAGTTTTCTGCTTTGAATGTTTTAAGACATTGACACGCGAACACTTTGTAGAAAACGCAGCTTAAAGTCTTCATAGTGAAGACTTAGATCCTTTACTTTGAGATCTCAGTGTGTGTGAAAAGAAAACAGCAGCAACAATCATGTTTTAGTTTTTTTTACTCTATTTTGAACATTTAAAAAGACTTCTTGCTATGAAATGTTTGGTTCTTTGGTTGAAACTTTATTATATTAAGATAAGACAGTATAGATTTTTTTTTTTTTGTTTGTTTTGCCTTTTTTTTTCTTTGTATAAAGATGCAGAAGCTGGAAATTGGGGGTGCCTACATTAATCTATTCTGATGAGATTCTCTTTTCGTCCTGAGCCGACTATTCTGATATCTCTTTTTCATAGAAATCTTGCTGGTTTCATTTTGTTTGGAGATGTTGCAATTATGAGCTTTTTTTCATCATGATCACAAAGCGAATGTGCAGCAGAAATGAGCGCTTCCTCTTTTACATCAAGTTTAATCTTACACTTGGTCTTTTTGTAACATGGATTTCAATCTATAATGGAGACAGTCATCTAAGATTTGATGTTTGTTTTCTATGTGTCATTTTTAGTTTGAACTCTTGTTTTCTAATGTGTTTACAAAATTATTACTCACAAGAAACAAATCAAAAAGCTTAATATATTAAAACTATTTCATGAGGGCTTTAGTTAGGTCTCAAATTTGTCATTTAATTTGTTGCTCGTTTTGTTTTATTAACTTACAGCTTTTATTTACAACAGTTGTCATAGTTCTTACTGCAGGATTTAATTATTATTGTACTTTGAAAAAAACAAAGAGCCCTTAAAAAGGAGCAGAAAACAGACCTATTGGAAAGAATTTAAACATTCAGATTCATAATAACCCCCTGAAAAACATCTGTTTTGAAAAATCTAGCTCTTTATCATTTCCTCATATAAATGAAGTCAAAATGTTCCAATTAGGTATTTAATTCCACTTCCTTTGTTGTGATAAAGGCTCATAATTTACAAGGTTTGGATTTGATTAAAATAAAGGTTTTCAGCAGTTGATCATAATCTTTGAACATTACCCATTATGTTTAAAGAGTATGATTTAGCCTGATTTTTCTTCTCATCAGCTTATTTTATTATCGTTCTTGTACAGCACTTTGGTGCAGTTTTACACCTGTTTTTAAAGTACTATTTTAATAAATTTGACATTGACATTATAAGGCTTTCTATTTACTGGATTTTAGTGCTGAGGCAACATAGCGTCACAAAAAGAACATCAAATGATCTTTAAGAGGCTAACTTACTGAAACCTGCAGAACCCATTTTCTTTCCTTACTGTCCTTCTCACTTTCTGCAGAAAAGTTTAAATATACAGTAGTTCCTCCTTTTGTCAAAGTGACTTTTGTCTTGTTTCCCTTTTCTGATCTATAAAGTTCAACAAATCTTTTCCTATCTTACCTGGCATATTCATTCTGGTTTCTTTTTCAAGAAGCATCATCAAGAAATAGGACATCAAATCATTTTTATCTTGTGATAAACAGAAAAAAAAAAATAAGTAAAAAAATGTATTTTGTACTTGCAGGAGTTGTGAGAGTTGCTGATTATTGCACCAAGGATTTAGCGATTAGTTCTTAGCAGGAGATTTGGTTCCTCACTGACTAAAAACATTTCAATTAAGTTTGACATTTCCCAACGTTTTCGGTGTGAGACTGTTTAATGGCTGGAAGTGCAGCCTTTTTAATGGTATCTTTGCCGTAGCTGATAAATGTGAATGAGTGCTGCAGGATGATGCAGCACTCATTCAGGTAAATGTGTCTCCTTCAGCACACATTTACCTGAAAGGCATGTCAACGTGTCCTTCTTATTGATTTTTTATTTTTATTTTTTTTTAAAGTTACGTAGACTTTCTGAAATGGAAGGAGAAATTAAGTTATTACATGCCCAACTCTGTAGGTGTCTGCCAGCACTCTGACTGGGCCAAACTGATATTTAGGTAAACATAATAAGCTCTCACTTGAAGCCAGAAAAAGAGGTGGAGGCCAGGCTATCTTCCAAATCCCCTTGGTTAGGTGAAATATAATGAGGTGGAATTACCACACTGGAGAAAAATATGATTAAAAGAAGAAATAGAGCAGGGAGGCGAAACAGATGAGAGAAAATTGAAAATATGGTATTTGTTCAGAGATGGAGAGAAACAATAGGAAGGATTAAAAATGCAGAGGAGGAACAAAGGCGCCCAAATATTTTAATGATTAATGAGTAGGGAAAAAAAAGCACATGGCAGAAATGGTGCAAAAATGAAAGTTTTGAGGCAACGCAAGAGCACATAAAATCACATCAAATAGCCTGAAAACTCTTGTGACACATTTGGGAATAGATGCATTAAAACGCAAAAGTGCAGAAAAATTAAGATGACAGCTGCACACCCAACAGGAAAAATAAAAGGCAAATGTGAAAGCTGAAGAGAGAAGATGAACAGACATCTGGTAATAATTCAGAGGTTTATTAGCGACAGCTGCAGTTCAGTTCTGCAGGTATTGATTAAACATGCAAGACCAACTGAGCAGAGATGATTAAGGCATGTTATTTATACTTATGATTAAAGGAGAACGGGGAACCAAAGGTCTGATGGGATATTAATGAAAAAAGGAAAAGGAGAACAGAACGAAAAGATGACTCCATTATTCAATCAGAAAGCTGATTCTCTTTTTAGTTGCCTCTCTTCATATTCTCATTCTTTGTCTTCCTAAGTTATCTTAAAACTACTATTTTTATTTAAATGAGGAAGAAAATAAAGTAGAGTTAACCAACCAAAATGTTCAGCTGCCACTTATAAAAGAAACAGCCCCAGATACACATCAATCTTGTGGTGGCAACATTTTCATTGATTCCAATTGTAAACGTATTGGATGAACCATTTATTACATTGAATCATGTCTTTATTAGTTAAAATTAAACGTTTTCCCGTCCAGTTTTGAATAAAATTTACTCTTTTTTTCCTCTAGTGGAACCTCTGTTCTTAAAAACCATCACAGCTGGAACTCTATGCAGCTAAGCTAACATGTTGCTGATCTGCAATGGTCTGCTTTCAGTCACTACACAGAGTTAGTGAGCATAGATGAGGAGAGGAACGCCTTTTGACTCTCTCTTTACTGTGGCACACCGGTGAAGCTCCTGCATCACTGCAGACGCTGCGTCAGTTCACTTATCAATCTTCTTCCATCATTTGTGAAAAAGACCCCAAGCAGCCTCTATCTGGGGCAGAACCGTCACTGACACAGAGAGGGCACTCCACCTTTGTCCGGTTCAAGACCATTGTTTTAGATTTGAGGGTGGAATGCTTACACTGGTGGTTTCAGTCTCCTACCAGTCACAGTGGCTGAGTGGAGCCAGCTTTTTGCTTAGTGCAGCTTTAGTGATTGACATCAGTGACATAAGTGTAGATTTGCTCAGAAGTGCTGGTGCTTTTGCAACTTCAGCTGTTTGAAATCTGAGTTCTTTGGGTAGAGAAGAGATTGTTTAGCCTAAAACATTTTGAACAGACTTTGTTTTTGAATTTCAAATGTCATTTTCTGCGTATATTCCATTACAAAGAAATGTGATTGTGCTACTCCAATAAACTTTTGAAGCCCAGATCAAACAAAAACCACTGTGAGTAACTTCCTGTTGGTAGATATTATTTAAGAAAACATTCTGCTGCGACTGAAGGCCCATCCTCAACAGCTCTAGCAAAAGTTGCTGCTGCTACGGCGGCACCTAAGTTTAGTGGATGGAGAGGAAACTTAAAAGAAAGTTAGCAACAGAAGAGAAGTTGATCAAAAGAAATTAAAAGATGAAAGTAAAAGAGGATGGTGTGAAGGAGAAATTAATGTGCTCTGAATAAGAGTAGAGCCCCGGGTCTGAGAGCGCGGGGAGGAAGCAGAGAGGCGCTGCATCCCTGTAGCATCCTCTGCTAGCCTGCAAGCAAATGCCAACACCGTGACTCATTAAGATGGGAGCGCACACGGATGCTTTCACACCTAGATGGGATTACAGATACATGAACACACACACCGATCTGCAAGCTTGATGTGCGCACACCTATTTACTGTAAGCTCGCTCAGGGTGTCGTTCTCATTATCATTATGTTTCATCAGCACAATAAGAATTAAAATTTAAAATGTTATACAATGAATGCTGCTTAGAGACAAATCAAACTTTAATAAATGTAGATGGGGGAGAGAGAAGAGGTGCCGCGTGAATAATTCCCTTTCATTTAGGTGTGTGTGTTTTTAGCCTCGTGCTAGGCCAAGCTTAATAAGTTTCACACTGCTGACAGTTATTCAGATTTGAGCGATACGTGGAAAACAGATGCTTTCTGTGTAACGCACTCTGAGACGAGGCTCTGCACGAGAAAGCATGAAGATGAGCTTTTCCAGCTCCTCGCTTTGTGTGTCTGGAAGTATATGCACACTGGCGTTTGCTTACCTGGCACGACAGCGTCAGACAGTTGCCACTGGCTAATTTTCTGCTGTAAGAAAATTCGGCCTAAAATGATAAATTACAGCCATGTAATTCACTGAATTTAGTTCCCAGAGTTGGTTAAAAAACCAACTCAATTACAATCTCTTGAGTCCTGTGGAGGAAAGAGTCATTTAGTGGAAGTGGGACTATTTGTTATGATGTCGGTGATTGAAAACAACAAAAAAAACAAAACATATATGCATATTTGTACCTGAGGATATATTTTTTTTGTCCTGGGAAGAACTAAATGAAGGTTATTTTTTTGTGTGTGTGGTGTGCAGCTGCAGTTTGTTTGGCTCCATCCCTCAGGGAGAAAATGGGACGGAGAAATGATTTATGAGTTTCGAGCTACATTTTCTGTGTTGGAACCTGCAGGAGGTGCTGGATCTCCTCAAGCTGCTGAATCAGGATAACGTTGTTCTCTGTGACAAACGACTCCACACCTGAGAATGGCATTTATTGACCAGGATTGATTATCAAGATTAGAAATTTATCAGCTGGAAATTGTTATCTAGTTATGTATGAATTATGCTTTTATAAAACTTGAAGCAGTTTTGTGTCATTTAAGATTGGATCTTGCATCTTATCAGTTTGTTTACTGTAGACACACAATTTGCTTGCATTTTCTTCTTGAATCCTTTAAAATTTCCAAAAATAAAATTATTTGATGAAGATGGAAAGAAGTAAAATAATATTTCAAAACCAACAAGGTAATTTACAGAAAGCTATCAACTCAAGCCCCAACATACAGTTATGAGGCATCTCTCTGGCCATTTGTCAAGCCTTTGGTGGATTTTTTCCTCATTTTCCAAAGTGGAATTAAACCCAAAGTGAAAGCATAACTCCTCCTTCATAAAGGGGGAGAGGTTATGTGGACGGAGCCAAGAGACACCCAGGGTCCTGGCCAAGCGTGGGGATGAGCGGAGCATCAGGACGAGGGTAAGCAACGCTGCCAACTTAGCGACTTTGTCGCTATATTTAGCAACTTTTCAGCAACAAATTTAGCAATTCTTTTCTGTGTTGATGGAAACCTCAGTGACGTGTGAAAGCACCAATCGCTCTGCAGTAACTGTGCTGAGTGAGCAGCTAGTGCTGCTGTGAACTTGCTTTAGGACCACTTCAGACCAACACAGAAGCTTTATGAACCGGTCAAACCCTTGACACTGACTGCAGAGTCTTTAAAACACAGTTTGTACTTCATGAAACCCCTACCGCTTTTGTGTGAACCAAACAGATTAGGGTAATTCTCCCAAGTAATGTAGCTAAAGTCTTCTCACGTCTTGTTCTCTTGAGCCTATCTCATCTTGTCTTGTGAGCTAGATGTGTTTTAAGATTAGAGAGTTTGATTCAAGCAGTAAAATCAGTGTGACATTCGCAATCTTTGTAGAGTCAAAGATGCTGTTGGAAACACATGAGAAGAAAGGTTGGTTCAGCGAACAGATGGCCTATTGATCTATCCTGATTAAAGTCTTTTGGGGAAAGTCAACCTGCTGTTGTGGTACAACAAAGTCAGATGAGAAACGGTGAGTCACACCGGATGCAAGCAAAGCTCAGTGGGCATAACTTTTGAAACAAACTTATGGACCTTGACTTGGGAAGTCAGAAGCATATTTAACTTCAAATGATGTATGCCTCATTGTTTTTCCAGACTCTAACCTCTTCCTATCTATGTCTATGTCGTCTATCGTCTACTGACAAGGCCAGTGTCATTATGAGAATCTGAAAACGCCCAAGGCCGCCGGTTCCTCCCTTAGCCGGTTTCCATGGTGAGAGTGTGAAGATGTATACGTTTGACAGAATAACTGAGTGTGTACATGATGAGCCCACAGGAGGAGATGAAAAGGAAAAAGAAAGACGATTGCGTTACATTTCTTAAGCCGTTATTTTGCTTGAACTCCTGTTTATATGTGGTGGGGAAAAAAATCCAGAAGTGAAAACTAAAAATATAAACGCCTCAGTTTTTATCTTTTTCATAACTCACAACTTGTTGACAGGAGAACTAAAAAGAAATGTCACAGAGACCGTATTAGAAAATCAATTCCCCTCTGTTTCTCTTTTTTTAATTTATATATGCACTTTTTTTTTTAAATTTCATGAAGAATGAAGGTAGGAGATAATAAGCAGAAGTCGCAGAAAAGCTGTGTGGGTCTGCAGCTGCAGTCCAAGGCCAAAGGCTTAATGGAGACTCTCTGCTGCATTTTCTACAGACAAACACACAAAAGCCCACCTCACACATCATTGTCGGCTCCAGAGGGAGGGGAGAAGTACTCGGTGAGCTGCGCACATCAGTCAGTGCCTCTTCAATCCATAACAAAAATCCCTCAGTTCATTGCTGTGAAATTAAAAAGGGAGCCTGGAGGCTGTGGTTGTTTGCTTTAAGCAGGTGAAAGCAGAGATTTTTATTGATTAAGGCAACGCTTTTGGTCCAATGTGATATCTTCTCGCAAAAATTGCATCACTTTTTAACCCGATATGTTCATACTTGCATTTTGATTCGCTCACATTGTGTATGAACAGAACAAAGAGTTCAACTGTGCTGCTTTCTTCTCTTTGTACATGTATGTTTTCCTTGTTTCCTTGGATGATAACATTTATATTATATTCTTCAACAGTCAAGTGAAGATCCGGCCCAAACTAAGCTTATGCGTAGCGGCTCCAAACCATCAAAGGGCCTTAGATAAATGCATAAAACATACCATAGATCTAAGATTAGTATTTCTTTTCTGAAGAAAGGAAATAATTAGTTAGATGTTGTTAGGTACTTTTTCTTGAACCTATATAAAAAGACCACAGACAACGTATATGAATTTTAAAGCCAAGCTTTTGCAA
>CAEFZX010014590.1:0-32373 GCA_903066825.1 Alfaro cultratus | reverse complement strand
ACACATTTCATTTAAATTTGAATAACCATAATGAATGAAGTTGAGCCAACTCATTTGATTTAACTTATAATAACCATCATATATTAAGTTGAGCCAACACGTTTGAATTACAATCAACCATAGAATAACCATAATTCAAGTTGAGCCAACACATTTGGTTTAAATTAGAACAACCATAATAAATTAAGTTGAACCAACTCATTTTATTTAAATAAGAATAACCACAATATATTAAGTTGAGCCAACACATTTGATTTAGAATCACCCATAGAATAACCATAGTAACAAGTTGAGCCAACACAATTGCTTTACATTGGAATAATCTTAATAAATTAAGTTGACCTAACACATTTGCTTTAAATAGGAGTAACACAATTACATGGTGCTGAAATAAAGCAAAGAAATCAGGTGGAAATCCTTTCCATAATTTTTTTATGTTCATCCAAAGAGTTATTTTTTTCAGTGTATAATCCCAGTGAAGCATCAGGCTGGGTCTTTGATATTAAAACTACAGTCTTAATAATGGAAGAAATGTTTACAAATTATGGATCATATTTGCTTATGATGAACCCTGTAGAGTACAAGTCAGTTCTCACTATATCTTAATAAAGGATGCAAGCGTTTCCTAAAGTGTTATTTGTAAGGAGCCATTGGTAAAAGGTCATTGGTGAGCTGGGGAACTTGCCCCTTTTTGGAGTTTGTACGGAACAAAAAGAGCCATGTTACAAACAAGTACTTTAAGATAATATATTTAATTCATTTGTCCCTTTCTAAGTCTGGATCTCAAGCTTTTTCTCGCAGCTTGAGTGTTTTCTAAGGTGGATGATGAGGATGAGGAATGGATGTTCAGTATCTGGTTCTACAAATTTCATTAATGTATTTCGTTTTACACATTTTCAAATCAGTTCAAGACCATAGTTTTCTATGCCTCACTTTCTGTACTTTTGTAGCTTATAGGTAGAACAAAGCAAATCAATTACTCACTTGTTCTTGATGGTTTGCACAATATCTGAAAGCCATTTCTGGTCTAAAGCAGCCAAAGTGTTTTCAGCAGACAGGAAGAAGATCACAGTCACCCAGAACAGGCCTTTCATCTGAGCAAAGAAAAATAAAGTAAATTATCTGAATTCACACAACAAGTTAACCACTGTAGCAAAAGAAATGTTTTACATTTATATTTTAGTATTACATTGTAAGAAACTGACTATTAATTAGCAATTGTAGATGCTTATTTTACAGATAGGGTTTTTTGTTTAATTACATAATAAAAGAAATATTTTAAAAATTGTTACACCTTCCTTTCTGTAGCCAGCTGAATTCGCTGGTCCAGCTGCCCTAAAAGATTAAAACAAATAAGATGTACCCTCTGTTGTGTTTATTTTTAACAGTAGCCAGTTTTAATTTAAAAAGTGAAAGGAAGAATTTTTATGAAATGTTCTACCTTTATGAGATGCAGTTCAGAGGTTTTCTGCTCCACTTGTCCACTTGTTGATGAGCCTGGCACCTTGAAGAGCTTTATTTTATAGGATCCTCTCAGTCACAGCAAACCCATGCTGGAGCACGTATTACTGATGAAATGTTATTTTCATCACCCTTCTGATAAGTAGATAAGAAAGCAAACAGGAGCTAATAAGAACATTATTCAGAACATTTTAGCATTTGAAGTTTGTGAAAATGTAATTAATTTAAAATATTAAATTAGTTGGTTTATTGGTGGGGGATTAAAAATAGATAGATCTAGGAAGCAGATTGTGTGAAGCTACATCTTAATACACACTTTTGTCTATTTCCATATTTTATTTGAATGTGGAAATAAATGCAACAACAAAAAGGTTTTGGTGGTTGACACCAAACCAACTAACTCAGCTTTTCAGAAATGCTGTTCTTTGGAAAGCCGAGTCTAAAATTATTTGTTTCCACCCCAGATCAGAGAACATGGCATGAATCAAACGCAGGAAAAAAGCAAAAAAGTTTCATACCAACTGCGAAGCACAGCGCTGGAAATGTCATGATGTGGGAAAGTTTTTCTGCAGCAGGACCTGAACTACTCGCCATAATAAAATCCACCATTAATTCAACTGTGCATCAGGGCAGCAGAGTGTTACGGCTAAACTAAAATAAAATTAAAATAAAATAATATTACAAGGATAAAGTCACAACATTAGGACAATTATGTTGTACGATAATAAGGTTAAAATAATACAAAAATAAAGTCAAAGTATTATGAGAATAGTCATAATATTAAGACTATTCTCGTAATATTATAACTTTGTTATTTTACAATTTTATTCGTGTGATATTGTGACTTTAGTCTTGTACAACTTAATTCTAATGTTTCAACTTTATTCTTGTGATTTTATAACTTTATTCTTGTCATTTTGCTTTTTCATTTTTGAGTATGGCCTTAACTCTCCATCATCAGAAGGAGCTTAATGAAAATATGAGACTTTTTTCCATAAAAATAATTAAGCTAAAGCAGAATTGGACACTGCAACATAACAATGACCCAAACGAGGACGACTTAAAAAAGCTTTACAAACTTAAAACCTCACAGCTGGAAGACTGATGTAAGAAACTTGTGACTGACTGAGAAAACTTTCTACCTGAAGATATTTTGATCAGTTATTGTGCATAATGTCCTAAATTCATTTTTATTTGTTCATGGCTGCAATTAGTAAAACAAATTTGCTGTTTAAAAGCATTCAAATCTTTTTCTACTGCAGAGATAAAACAACGGGAAATCATTTTCTGAACATTCATTTTGAAAGAACAGAAATTTTGCAAATTTTTCACATTTATATGTAAATATACATTTACACCAATTATTTGCATAGTGGTTTGACCACAAGAAACTGATATCATCAGTCAATTAAAAACTAAAACTTCTCTTTGGTCTCACCATTGTGGGTACCACTTCATGTGTGCAAATCTGATAGCAGCTTCTTCATTAATTCACCCCATGATGTTTTATGAATTTCCACCAGTAATAAGAAAAGTGTACAGTAGTGTCAAGAGATACAGGATTACATATTGGTTTTTGGTAGGATTTATAACCTACTTGTTTTGTAGTGTATACATTTTTAACAGATTTAAAACAACCTTCACTTGGATGCAAATTATTCTAACTTAACTAAACCAGGGAGGAAAAGAAAGTTTCTAACATTTATTTCAACATCAGAGTAGATTTTATGCTGACAGGTGGATGATATGTAGAAAATCCATGCATGACTTTTAATGTTCAATGTTTCTGTTTTTGAAACATGTTCATTTCCTCTTTTGTCTCTGCACGGAGGATGGGATGTTGCTGCAGTTTAGATCTATAGGAACTGTGAGATGCTTCGTCATGAGGTAATGACCGTCAGAAAAGCTGTGGTGCAAGACACATTTTCACAAGAGCTCTAATCTGCATTCATCATGTTTGCTTTTGAATGGTTACCAAAAGAAGTCGAGATAAACTAAGCTAGATTTGATGATAGTTTGAAAGTAAAAACTGAATTGAAATTAAACTGAATAATTTTTTGAAGAGGATGATTGAACGTTTTAAAACTCTGAAGGTTATTTACCAGAGTTGTTGCTTTGCACCTGCAAAGAATACAGTAGACGAACAGAAGTCAGTTCCTACAGCTGTAGGTTCCTTACTCTCTGTTGTGTATATATTTTTGCTTTTCTTCTGTCTTTGGGTTTTAAAAAGACATTTATTGAAATTTATAACCCCTTAACTGTCACCCACAAAACATTTAAATGTAAGCAGAGGTGAGTAGATTCTGTCTGTGCCAAACTAAAGTATCACTAAGAGTTTTACAAAACAAAATGTAAAGACATTTTTAGAGTTGCATACACTGTAAAACATTTGAAGGTGGTTTAGCTTGAAAATGAAAGTCCACCTGCTGCCTTGAAAATGCAATTTAAATCAAAAAGAAAATTGTTTTGGTTTTAACTCAGAAATTAAAGTTCAAGAGACAAGTTGTCTAAACATTGTTTAAGTTTAATTTAAATTCTTGTTTCAAATCGCATGAACAAAATTTCTGATCTGATAGTGAATTTTATTAAACATCACAATGAATTCAGCTCAGAAACATTTAGTGTGAACAGGACATTATCGTCAAGCTTTAAAATTAACATTTTCCTTAATAAAACACAAGAGTCAGATCAATGTAACGCTCTTCCATCTCAGGATACAGAAACCTGCCGCTAAGCATTCTGGGAAATAGTCCCCACTCCTGTCTTTCTCTTCTTTCAGTTTTTTAAGTGCTAAACTAAAAGCTATTGTTTACTCAACTCATGCAATTTGAAGCAATAATTTAAATTATTCTAAAGTAAAATAAATTATTTTAACTTGATAAGATAAGTATAAATAATAGATAAATGTGACTCTTTAGGTGAGGTGAATGTTTGAGAAATAATTATTTCTTGTTTAAATTGCAAAAATAAGTTACAATTTTTAGGATTTATTTACTTAATAATGATATTTAGGATTATTTGACATGTTTCAAGATATTCCATCTTAAGCTATGCTATTTATATGATAAAACTAATTTCACATAGATTTGATAATAAATCAAACTACATTTGACTTTAAAGCTGCAGTAAGTAACTAACAAAAATATTTTTATATATATATTTGTTAAAACTGTCATCATGTTGTGACAGTATAACATGAGATAGATATGCTGCTGCAGTTTATGTTCATAACTTGATGAGTTGATGTCAGTATGTGAATGTTTGCATGTATGTGACCAGTTTTTGCCTCTTTTGAAACTAATTATGCAAGAACAGATCATTTTCTCAACCTAAAACAGTTTTGCCACTTCATTCTAACTTGCAGATGGAAATAGAGATACAGAGATTAAAAAAAGGCGGTTTGTTCATCACTTTCTGCGCTTCTGCTTCTAGAAACTTCTGAGGAAGTTAGTAGGAGGCTGTAAAAGTGCTTCCATATACGGTGATCAAATACAAATTTGTTTTTGTCTGCAAGTCATGCATGAACGAAACGCGGTTCAGTCGAGCCGTTAGTGGCTCTGAACAAATATAAGTTACTAAACAGGTACAGTGGGAACAGAAAGTATTCAGACCAATTTAAGTTTTTCACTCTTTGTTTCATTGCAGCCATTTGCTAAAATCAAAAAAGTTAATATTATTTCTCATGAGCGTACACTCAGCATCCCATATACAGAAAAAAAGAAATGTAGAAATTTTAGCAAATTTATATATATAAAAAAAGAAACTGAAATATCACTTGGACATGTGTAATATTTCAGTTTTTCTTTTTTTATAAATTTGCAAACATTTCTACATCTCTAGTTCTTTCTGTCCTGATGGGATGCTGAGTTTACATTCATGAGAAATAATTCAAACTTTTTGATTTTAACAAATCAGCAGCACTACAGGAAGCACACTGACAAACTGACTTCAGTTTTGTTGCAGCATTTATTTTCATAAAGATAATAAAGACCTCAGCCTTTCTTAAATAGATGTATTTTTTGTCAAATGTGTGTAATGGTCTTTCTTCTTGGTCAAAACTTAGCAAAATTTTATTTTATTATGATAAGGTCAGGAAGTTGTTCCCTAAGAACAGAAATAAACATAAAACAGTGTGAATGCTGAGCAAAGCTTTATTCTGAAGAGAAAATCAAGGCATAAAAAAATAAAATAAAGTCCAGTAAATACATCATTATTATGAATATATTATGAAACAACAAAATAAATTCTGATAACTCTCCAATTTCAAGAAATATTTATCAAATTTAATAGTCTGGGTTATTTTACACTGACAGCTGTTTAAAAGTCTACACATGCATGAAAGTACATCAAATCTCAGAAAAAATGTACATAAAGCACTGTAGAAAAGTTTTTTCTCAGAGAATTCATCTGTTTTTCTTTTTAGAGCACATTTAATATTTCAACTCATAAAACAAACTTTAATATCACACAAAAACGACCCGAGAAAATACAAAATGCAATTTTCTTAATTTCTTGGTCAGTGAAATCAGTTAATATTTTATTGTTTGGGTTACAATCACATGAAGCTAGATTAGACATGGACTCAGCAGACTAACTAATACTTAGATATTATTTTAAAAATAAACCTCATGTTTCTGCAAAGCTAAAGTTCATGTAATAAATCATGGGAGCTCCATCTACTGTGGTCTACTACCACCTTTTTAGGTTGGTGGTTGATTATCATCATAACACCACCCAGCAACATTTCCATTATTGTTACAGTTCACACATTTCATCATACCAGTCACTTGATCACAACGAAATATGCGCTGCAGACCGATTGTTCCACCCAGGTTCCTCAGAGCGTCCTGCAAATCTTCTGCAGGTATAATGAAATTTTTAGGCTGGAACACTTTAGAAAACACAAAGACTATGTTAAAATTAACATAGTTTGTTAAGAGATTCAGAATATTAAACCCATTGTTTCTGTTTGTACATCTCGTAGCACATGGAGAAGCATAGACGTAAATGAGCAACAGGTCTTTCCCTACGTTGTGATTGTTGAGCAAAGTACGCAAGTTCTGCAGAGTACGATACTCTGCATGATCAGCTGTGCCTTCACGAAATGGCCAGGGTTTCAGGTTGTACGCTTCAGCCCAAGTTCTAGCCTGGCTGCCCTGAGGCATACTCCATTGAACAAGTCCATTGGGACACTGGTCCACAACATCAGGCCATCTTAAAACTGTGGCTGCCAGTACATTTGCTCCAATGTACACCTCACAACCTATGATGGTGTTCTTCACGTTGTTGGCAGCATCAGTGACTTGGCTGATATCAAACATATTAGTTTTACTGTTGAACGGGATTCTCATAACCAGACTGAACATGGGGCCTTTCCTGTCAAAAGAAATAACAGAAAAATTTACTAAACACACAGTTCACTCTAATTCTACTCTACAATCTACTATGTTTAATACAATATAAATAAAAATTGTTATAAACTGATTAACGACCTGTCAAAAGACTAGCTTGTTATTTCAATATTTTATTATTTAAAATTTTAACTACAGATTAAATGTCACTTCATTTCTTTAAGTTCCAAACTGTTCTGTTGTTTAGATGAACTTAAAAATCATGAATGTTGTAACTTACGCACCTTTGACCTTGAATCTCGTATGTTGGTCTGTATCTGAGGAAGAACACAGACATATTTTAGAAACATATTTAATTATACCCAGTTAAATATTAAAAGTCAATTTACAACCAGTTTTCCTATAACAATAAAGAAGCTCAACTTACCGATTCAAGATTTCTGAAACTATGTTTTGTAGTTGAGCCTCCACTGGAAGTAAACAGTTTGCAGCAAACAGCAACACAGTCAGTGAAAGCACCATCAAGGACAGGCGACCCATCTGGAAACAGTTCAGTTCATTTTCAGTTCAGTGTTTTTACCACACAAAAGTGAACATTTTTCTTAAACAAATGTACATCTACGCTTAGAATATCTACGGCTGATGTTAAATCTTATATTAAATCTTATCCACTTACAGGATTCTCTGTTCATTGGCTTCTGATATTTTTCCAAACTTGGGATCTAATTTGTGCTAAACATTGACTGTGAAGTTAACAGTTTCCTGCTTATCAGTAATAGACTTAAGAAGTTAAATCACTCACTGAAAAACATATTAAATTGGAGATACATTTATTTGAAAATGTGAGAGTTTGAGTGTTTAAAACATTGTTTGAGCAACTAACTAAAGTGTGAGAAAGGTTAAAAAAAGACAAAGCAAATTTTTAATCTGTTTTAAATCATCTGTTTTTCACATTTCCAGTCAAATACTAACACAATCACAGCTTATGTATATATATTGAAGGAGTACTATAATATATAATGACTGTATTATATATTTACAGTATATTGTACCACATTGTACCAGAGGTGGGTAGACTATAGAAAAATCGTATTAAAGTAAAAGTAGCTCAACTTTAACATATTTTTAATCAAGTAAAAGTAAAAAGTAGCTCAAGGAAGAGTAAAAAAGTATTTGGTATAAAGTCTATCCAAATGGCAAGTAACTGATCAAAACATCAATAATTTAATAGTTTAAAATAACATTATCAGATGTACCAAAATATAAAGTTATGTGGAAATTTGGTATGTTAAGGCTGAAAATGACAATAATTCATATAAGTAACAAAACCTGCGCTTGTTTGGAGGATTAAACAGGAATTAATTTACCTTTGTTGTCTCAAGTGTTGATCTGTCAGAAGACAAGGACACATAAAACATTTATTAATTTACTAATTTTACTTGTCATTTCCTGCGTCTCAGTCATTCCCAGCCTGTGAGAGCTCAGGGTGGGTCCAGCGCTTTGATGGTGAAAAGACGGCCGAAATGTTTGGCACATATTAAAAATAATTGCACACTAAGATGATCAAAAAGACCAAAAAATTAATTGTACTACAAGTTGCTTTTTCAATACCAGCGACACCATGAATGTTGAGAATAAAGTACATTCTTATAATCAAAGTAATCCTTTAATTTCTATTAAAATGCCTTTAGATTTTATATTTTGCAACAAAACAAGTCCAGTGTAGTCTGAAACCAAACAGTGGTGTTCTGTTAAAAATTTCAAAAACAAATTTCTACCTGATGGCGCCGTTGGTTCTTTCCTTCCCTCTGTGTTTCCACTAAAGAAGCTGAAGCTACAACTGCAATTATATAAGAAGGATGTTTTACCCTGAAGAGACATGTGACCTTGGTGTTGTACTGAACCCAAACATGAAGAAGTGGAAACACCTGCTGTACAAATACTGGGCAGTAGCTAGAGGGCAGTTTGTCTTTGCATCAGCATATCGTTTCTGTTTCTGTTGTTTTACAACTGTGCAGAGTCTAATAATGAAACATAACACTAAATAAATGGTAACGTTTGAGAAATGAGTTCTTGCAGCCCTTGCACAACATATTAATGTTTAAAAACAATCAAACATGGAAAATAAATTGTCCAAGTTGTTTTTCCTAATTTATTCATTTGTCTCAAAACAGAAAATTTAAAATTACTTTAGGGTATTTTTACTATGCCGTACTTTTTATTTTTACTTGAGTAATTTTATTATGCAGTATCGCTACTCTTACTTGAGTAAAATTTCTGAAAAGCAAACATGTTTCTGTTCGGCTGTTCGTAACCTAGCAACCGAAATCAATAGAAGGCCAGATAGCGGAAAAAGACAAAACTATATCCTGTTAAACATTCTTCAAAATAAAAGACTTCCGCTCTCCAAAATAAATCATGTTTTGCACTTAAATATGTTTCACTTCACCCTTTTGTAGTTATGTACAATCATGTTAAATTCAGTGAAAAATAATAATAATCATGCAAATTATACTTAACAAGTAGTGACTAACACTTAACAACATATAAGTGTTTAAGGAAGTCACAACAGAACGGCATGTTCTTTCTCTTAATTATTCACAGCTTGTTAAATGACAGGCGTTGACAGATGGCTGAATAAATCTAAGGACTTGGGTCCAAAGTGCTTTAAAGGAGAGACGGAGCAGGTTGAATTTAGACTCAGTGTTAGGGGTTAAAAAAAACATATGAAATTAAATCCACCAAAAACCTGAAACAGCTAAAGACCTTAAAGATCCTCATAAACAGATGTTTCTCTTTCCAGGCAGATTTAACTGTGATTATGCAGAACATATCTTGACTTTGGCTCTTACGCACTTCCTTCAGGTATTGATTCTTTTTATAAACTTTGCCACACCTGGTTGATTGTACATCAGGAATTCGGAAACATGCTATTCTGTTAGCAATAAACTCGGTGCTGTGTCACAACTTCCCTGTTGGCTGGAAATCTGCTGGACAACAGAGATCATGCAGTGGATTAAAAACACAAACAACTGAAAATACAAAGTTTTGGAGACATAAAAATGAGAGCATAATAATTTTTTCAAAGGTTTCCCGTCTTTAATGAAGTGTGTCTGCAAAGTATCAAAGAAGAGTAAGGCCTAAAAGTTTATTGATTTCAGGAAAAATCCACTAATCACCAGAAAGAGAACTTGATGATAATTGAGAATAAGCTCATATTTTATCTTTATGTCAATGTAGTTTGTATCATTGAATGATTTATAGGTTAGAGTTAGGTTACACAACAAGAGAGGGATAAAAAAACACACGTGAATGAATGAATTGATAAACATATCAAAAATATAAATACATATTAAACATGGGAAAATGTAACTAGAAACAAAACTCTTACATAAAATTAAATAAAACCTGTCTTTTTGACTAAATAAATTATAATATGTAAATCTAAAAACCTTTGTGAAGAAATGTGTCACATTTGTAAGTGATAAATCATATACAGAGCCTTGTTTGTTTTGAAAGTTTATGCAACATCAAAAATAAAATGAGTGACATATATTTTTGTAATATTTTTAAAATTTAATGTGATCAAGATTAGAGAAAAATAAAGTTAGAGTTTGATCATTTTAAAATACCTAGGCTTAGGTACTTTATTCCTAAAATTAGGAATAAAATACCACTAAATATAAACAAGAATTTCAGGTAGATGAGGAGAAAATCACATTCATGAAACACTGAGTGAGAATGGAGACATTTTTGAAAATAATTTAAATTAATATGGTTTTCTAGTCATTTACTCTGATTGCACACAACTGAAAAAATAAAGCTAAAACTGAAATCATTTTAGTTTATCACTGTTATTCCATGACGTATCGCAATGACTGTGTTTATTGTGCCAAAGTACGTGGATATATATTGGTGTGGATTATTTCTTCTCCTGACTCATACCTTCCTAATGAGATCACTTTAACTTTTGTAACATCTGTGAGAGATTTTACACATAAAAAAAAATCAGATTAGATTTAGATTAACCTCATATATTTTCTTAAGAAAAACAAGATTTTTGAACGTGAAAAGTCAAAGGTTTGCAAGAAAAAAATCCAAAATAAATTTCAGATTCATCTCAGAAATTTTCTCGAAAAACAAGGACATTTCTTAGTTTCAAAATAAAAAAACTTCGGAAACTCAGAAGTTTTCTTATTTTGTTGAGAAAATGTCTGAGATTAATCTAAAAATGTCTGAATTTTTTCACTTTTTTTCTTTTTTTTAACTTTTGGAGCTCAGAAATGTTCTTGTTTATTCTAGAAAATTTCTGAGATTATTCTCGAAAGTTCAGAGTTGTTTTGCATAAATGTACTCATTTTTTTCTAACTACAAGGGCCCTGAGATGTTGTAGCAATGCTCTCATAGGAGGATTCAAAACAACACAAATTAAAATATCTAAACTCACATTGAATCACATCTGGAACATAAAACAGCAGCTCAGACCGAGCTAACAGCTAGTTTCACTCAGGCCTTTTAGGCAGGCTGTAAACTCTGTTCAGGGGAAATTAAACTCTGTTCCTTGATCTTTGATACTGTCCAACATCACTGCAACATTTTACAGCCTGTCATAAAAGATGATTGGTGGGAAGGAGGGTGAGAGAAACTGCACATCATCCATAGCGCCTGTGGGTCAGCTGATCAGTTCAGTTCACTGGGGAAACACAACCGGACCAACATGGACGACGCTGGCTGGAGTTGGACATGCGTCGCTCTAGTTGTCTCTCTTTGGATCCATGTCGTTACTGGAAGTCCAATAGGTGAGTACAGGTGGAATATGTTCTTCTGTAACCAGAAAACCATACCCCACAGTGTAATAAAGCAGTTTTGTTGTAAAAAAAATATGAACCTCTACTATTTAAATTAAATTCTTATGATAAATTATCCACTCCCAGAGACCGCTTTGAGGTGTTTGATCAGTTTGTTTTTGTCTGGAATAAGAAAACGAGCTTTTAGTTTAGTACGCTTCAGCTCTGAAGAGAAGACGCTGCTCCTTATCTGTTGGGTTCATGGTTCAAAATCCACACCCTCCACTTGTATTACTGCCTCTGTATGTTCAACAGTTTAACCAAAAAGTTTAATTATTTTATTTTCAACATTTTCTTCTGGTGTAGCCCCAAAAACCAAAACCTACAATCCAACTTCAGGCCCTTCACAACTGAGAAAGAACATAAAAATATCCTAATTACAGCTTGAGGGTAAATGAGCAACTTCTAAAAGAAAGTTAAATATTTTTTTACAAATTCAAGTTCTATTTTTGTAAGAAACATTTGATAAAAACAGAACAACTTCAAGTGGTTATGGTGTCTTTAGAGTCTGGGATGGTATTGTCTTGATTTTATGATCACAACCAGTTTTATGGATTCATAAAACTGGTTGTTTTATGAGTTTTGAAGAAACTCTCTCATTCTGAGATTTAACAAAAGGGAAAAAAAGTTTTGGTGATCTTAACTAATCTAAAACAAGAAAACAGTGTAATTTATTGTCAGTAAGACAGAAACTATGTTTTTTACAGATCATGTAAACGTCTGGTGTTAGCATATCAGCTGAAGGTCATAAATTCTGAGCTCTGAGAATAAATTACTTGTCCCAGCTGTAGATTAACATAGAAAATACCAGGGGTGCTGCCTTGCTAGCATGGGGATTTAGCAGAGTTGAGACACTATTTTTGTGAATTAAAAAAAAAAAACAACTCTTGTTTTGTAAAGTATAGATTAGGGATGAACATTTTGAGAACGTTCTTGGGTTGCTTATTTCTGTTCTTGGTCTCAAAGGAACCGGTCTTGATTCCTTGCCTGTTGTGACAAATATTTCTTACTCTCTTATAATGTTTTTTATTTCTATTATTATTTATCATGCAGTTATTGTGCAATGTAAGCTGATGAATTCAGGTTAGATATTGATATCTGAATTAAATAACAAATAATAGTTTATTGTGACAAACGTTAGCACCAAAAAGTAGTTTTGGCTGTGTAATTAATTGTGTTTTCTTAATTTTTTTACTTTTAGTTGTGTAGAAAAAAAGAATAACAAGAAAGAATAAAAAGAATATCCCTCCAAATAAAGATGGATGAATATTTATTTCTTCCCCATTTCACTTTTTCCCGAGTCTGTTTCCATTTAAAATGTCAGCTCAATAAATAAATTATGTCAAAGTAAAACAGTTTTCAGAGGATCCTTTACATAGGATTTCTTCGTGGATGTTCGCGATCTTCTTCTTTTCCATTTTAATGTAGTTAATATTGGCAATGTCGCCACCTGGTGGTGAAGCAAGGTGATTACTTCATTTTAGATTGGAATCCTAAATCAAGCCTCATTAAAGTTACCCAACCTTTAACAGAGAGTTGTATTTACTACCCAAAGTGGTACAAAAAAAAAACTTTTAGTAAAAATATCACGTCTGTGAACGTACAAAGTAACTTTTTATATGCAGAAGTCATGTATGTTTATTATCACTGTCAGTGCCTTCATTGTTCTTAGTTTTATGGTTTATTTTATTATTTATGACTCTTAGCATATCTTGTATGTGTCTTATCAGGGACCTTGACAACTCAATTTCATGTTTTTATTAGGGTTGGGACTTTAAATATCGATAATATCAATTCCAAGGTGAATGTTGGTATCGGATCTATATCAGCTTGAGAAGATTCATAGTTTTGTTAACAGTTTCTCTTCCATATGTCCAACAAATTACTCAGATTTCATCACAGAGTTTATGCCAGTGCATGCAGAAATTAAAATGCCAAATATCAAGAGCTTTCTTTGAGAGAAGGATTTTATACGTTTCGAATGTTTGCACTCAACACATCTACTGTCTTTTAGAAAACAATCTGTTTAATCCTCTCATGAGCACAGTTTTATTATTATCTATTCAGGGAGCTGAAAAAAATATTACAGGGACTAAAAAATATAGTTATGTAAAGATATATGCAGTGTAGTAAAAAGACTCATAGTCAGACATTTATTCCAAAAAGTTACTCAAGTAAATATAAATGAGTAAATGTGACCAGTTACTACCCAACTCTGATCATTAGATTATTATTATTGGATTGTTATCAGTATTTCCAGTAATTTATAAGACTTTAGTAGCATATATGATATGACAATAAAGAATCTTGAAGATATTATTATTATTATTATTATTATTATTATTATTATTATTATTATTATTATTATTATTATTATTATTATTATTATTATCTTCTCTGAACTTAAGTGAAAAAAAACTGAATGATCTCATTTTGCAGATTTCCTTAAAGTTATTTCTGTTTCTGCAGGTAACACCACCATAAACTGTGATTCAGCATCTAGCACTGTAAATGTGGGTGCTGTGGATGAAGGATATACAGGTAAGATGATAAAAACAACTAATTTAATTAAGATTATAAATAGATCAATTAACACTGACTTCCTCCATTCAGCATGCCTTTTCTCTATCATGTTACACAAACAAATAATTTATTGGTAACTGGAATTAATGAATTCATGAGGGAATTTAAGTTGATCAGATAATTTTTTGCTGCTGCAGGTGATGTGGAGCTGGTGTCCGGTATCCCAGCTGGTACCATCGTGACGCTGGAGTCGGACTTTTTTCCTGAGCATCTTCAGTTTGTGGAGTTGAGCTTCACACCAGGGGAAACCACAGCGACTGTTCGCACCAAGAAGCCGCTTGACGCCGACGTCCTCACTACGGTAAGCTCCCCATTTTGTTGTGCCTGCTGAATATTTGTGTTTAATGCACATTTTTTCTTCACTGAGTTGTTCAGCTTCATTTATGCTAACATGTCGCAGCAGAACTAAGGTCCACTGTGTTTTTGTGTTGCAGACTGACAGAGTCTTGTACTACAGTATAGTCTGTGGCAATGCTAATAAGGTGGGTGAAATTCCAAAATTATGGAGCAAACATTGCAAACTGATTGAATAACAACTAAAATGCGTCACTTTCTGTTTTTATTTTTACAGTACAAAAACGCCCGCAGGCTGAGAGTTGATGATGTCAATGACAACAGTCCAGTATTTGAGAAGAAGTTTTATTCTCAAACTATTTCAGAGGTAAGTGGATCTCTTGGAAAGGAATTGCAAATCTCTGCAACATCAAGGAATCAGGTGATTGGCAGAAATGACGTTGATTCAATGTCAAAATAAAACCCCAACTTTCTGTTTCACTCTTCAACCTCCATAAAATGGATCTGTTTTTCCAAGTATCAAGGAGACAGAAAAGAAACTTACTCAAAGAAAAAGCATCTACATACTAAACAGTTTTGATTATTAAAAAGTTTACAAACTTTCCCTCATTCTTGTCCATTTTGGCCTCAAATAACTCAGCTTTCTAAATAACAGATTTGACACTTTCTCAGTTTGTGCTGCAGTCTTTCTTATCTTTGAAGTAGGTTGTTTTTGTGATCTAAAATCTGATTTATAAGCTAAATCTGTTTAAATTTTGGAGACTAATTGAATGGTTGTCTCTTGGTATACAGTGATGATGGCATATTGTTGTTTTTCAGATTCAGGCTGTGAACACGGAGGTTCTGCGAGTGACAGCTGTGGATGCAGACAGCACACCTGAATTCAACCTCCTGACATACACCTACGTAAGAGCTCTGAAAGTTAAATAACAATAACTATTTAAGCCAACTACTCTTTACAAGTGAGAAAAGTATTTAAGAAAATCTGACACCAGCTGTGCTACATTAATCTAAGCTGCACAAATGTAATCGTTTGATTTTGTTAATGTTGGGGTTCAAGTTGATCTCTCATGACTTATTTAAAACTTTTTATTAAAATGTAATGCCATAAATGAACATTTTTGCTGCACAAACATTTGACGCTAACTTATTTGCATCGATTAGTGTTTTCTAGCTCTATAGACCTGGAAAAACAAGACTTTTACTACCAAATCATTGTATTTTCCATCCAAATTTTATGAAAATTAAGCATATAAAGTGTGTTAAAAGTTAAGTATGTTTTGGTTTTCTACAAATGTTCTGTATATCACTGAATGTTGATGTCATCGTTCTCCTTCTAGACTCCAGAAACAGCAGACTTTTCCTTAACAAACTCCGGGGCGTTTATCTTAATGAGACGTCTGAACTACAATGTTGTCCCAAAGTACAATTTTATTGTCACTGCCAAGGTAAGAAAACACAGAGACACAGCATATTTATACACTTTGATTTATTTAGCTCCATCATGAATATGACATCCCTTTTTTGTCCCTGTTCTTGCAGGACATTGGTGGAAACAATGACACAACCTCAGTTGAGATCATTATAGAAGACATTGATAACTTAAATCCCTTTTTCAGCCACAGTCTCTACCAGGCTGTTATTCCAGAGAACCAGGTGAGTCTCATTTAGTGAGTTTTAGCTGATATTTTGTGTTTACAGTACAAAGATTTGCTCTGAAGAACAGACTGACTGTGTTTCAGGACGGGGTTCTCAGTGAAATAAGACCAGAGCCAATAAAGGCCCAAGATGGAGACACTGGAATCAACATGACAATAACATACAGCATCACTTCAGGTACTGAAAACCCTGCTGTGGTAAAACTTTCAGTTCAGAAATGTTTACCATAAAACAGAAACTGAGCTCATTGATCAATCATATAAATTTAAAATATGTATGCCTGTTCAGTCTCTCCTGCCAAGTACCAAGCAAACTTCAACATGGACGCCAACATCGGAGCTCTGTCTGTGGTGACGTCGTTTGACAGGGAGGAAATGGACAGCAGTGACATCTTTGTCAATATCAAGGTATTATCGTTTATTCCCAGCCTCTTGAAGAAAATGAAGAAAACTCGATCATCAGTAGCGATATTATAAGTGTACAGCTGAAGACAGAAGTTTACATACACCAAAGAAAAAGATACAAATACCCTTTATGCCCTTTTTGAAGTAAAATCAAACCAAACTTCTCTTGTTTTAGGTCAGTCAATTACGAAAATTATTTATATTTGCCAAATTCCGCAATAATGAGAAAAAAATATGTCAGATATTTATTAATGTCTCTAAAACTGTTTACATACATTTCCGCTGCATTTGAACTCTGAGATAATCTGCCAGTGAAACGCACTTATAGCAAGACATTTTTTTCCGTTTTATAAGTGAAATAATCTTCAGTGGAACTAGAACTTTCTGATCAATATTAAGAAATTATTTACTTAAAACAAGCTTCTATATCTTGCTGAAAAGTTACTTGTAAGTTAGTTTTGGTTTATTTCAAGACTACTAAAATATTTGCTCTAGTAACTAGAACATTCTGTGAGATTTAGCGTTTTTTTGTGTGTGTGTAAACTTCTGATTTCAACTGTATATATTAGGGGTGCTCCGATATGAAAATTTGGCCCGATATTATTGTAACTGTTTTGACTGATAATCGATATTTACCAATATTATATATATTTTTTCTACTGTTTTGACACCTTTGGGGGGGGGAAAGCTACCAGAAACAGTCTGGAACAAGATGGAAATAGATATCATGTGTTAATATCGGCCCAGTTTTACTTATGTCCCAATACCGATATGTTGAAAAATTACCAATATCGGCCTGTAGCAATGTTGGTGTCAATATATCGTGCATCCCTATTTTATATAGAATAAAAATATATCACTAGTTGAGAAAACCATGACACTGTAACTTTGAGCTCAGTCTGTATGAAAGATGATTGTGTCTCTGCAGGCGGCCCAGACAGACGACCCTCTGAAGACCGCCGTTGCTGTCGTGTCCGTCACGGTGGAAGATGTGAACGACAACGCTCCAGAGTTTGATCAGTCGAGCTACAACGTCTCCCTTCTGGAAAACTCCCCCGCTAATACCGTCGTGTTCAAAGCTGTCGTCACGGATAAGGACCAGGTGGACTTTACTGACAGAACAACTGGGTTTTACTCTTAGTCACATAGATGCAGAGTATAAAACATTTGTCTTCTGTTCTTGTTAATTGTTCCACAGGGAGGATTCGTGGGAACCCTGCAAATTCTCCCAGAATCAACCTCCTTCTCCATCAGCCCTGATGGGACAGTCCGAGTCATAAACCCTGAAGTTCTGGACCGAGAGGCCACCGAGACATTTGTATTCCAGGTGAAGAGAATTTTACACTAATTACACTGCAAAAACACAGAATCTTACTAATTATTTTTGTCTAGTTTCTAGTGCAAATATCTGAGTGTATATGAAATAGGACAAAACTAACTTACAGGGAACTTTTCAGCAAGACATAGGAGCTGCTTTAAATCAATAATTTAGTAATGTAGATTAAAAAGTACTAGTTCCAACGGCAGATTATTTTACTTACAACATGGAAAAAGTTTCTTGTTCCAAGTGAAATAATCTGCCAGTAGAACCGGCATTCTTGATCAATATTTAACAATTATTTCCTTAAAAAAATCTCCCATTTCTTGCTGTATAGTTACTTGTGAGTTTGTTTTGTCTTATTTAAAGTGTACTAAGTAAGTAGGACTGGACAATATCGCTGAAACACATACCATATTTCATATCGGTTGATATCGATAATTATTGATTTTGTTTTACTACTGCCAAACTTGTGGCGTGACTCTTCCTGTTTTATCACAGTTTCCTCTCCAGCTTTTGTACTAATTTTCTCTCTTCACGCCACGCCATTGTTTTTTTATTTTTAGGCAGTTATGAGGAACAGTGGTGAAACCTGAAACTGCTGCTGCACAAGTTACTCGACAGTTTGTTGCTAGGTAACCAAGGAGTGAGTGAGTTGCTAGGCAACCAAAGAGTAAGTGAGTTAGTTGATTCCACCTCGCTTAGCTGGCCAGGAGAGGTTGAACGGCTAAAGCATTTCCTGCATCCCCCAGAATGTTCAGGGAAATAATTGAACGTTGGATGTATTATCTTCTGATATTGATCATGTATCTGTCTCTAGATATACTGTTATTGATTTATTGCCCAGCCCTAGTACTAAAATATTTGCACTAGAAACTAGACAATAATATTTAAGATTTATAAACCCTAAATTGTGGTGTTTAGTTTTAGCTCGTGAGCAGTGGTGAATACAGTGTATCTGTATTGTTTTGTTTTTTGTTCTAATTTGAAGATCGAAGCGAAGGAGACAGATGTTCCCAATCAAATTGCAACAGCTCAAGTCACCGTTAACCTCCTGGATGAGAACGACAACAGCCCAACATTCACCAGCAGCATGTATGAAGGACAGGTGTTTAAAAATCAGACAGTAGGAATGCTGGTTGTCAAGGTGAGGAAGGGAAACAGCTCACATATTTCATCTAGTAATCATAAGTAATAGCTGGACATTTGATAAATTACACACTGATGAGTTTGTTGTTGACTTTACAGGTTGAGGCAGAGGATCCAGACGATGGAAAGAACGGGGAGATACAATATTCCATTACTTTCGGGAACAATGATGGATACTTTTCCATCGATGCTAGCACCGGAGAGATCAGTCTGGCTAAAATCATTCCTCTGGAGGAAAACATAGTGCTGGAGTTTCCTCTCTACATCACCGCCAGAGACGGTAGGTTGTTGTTATTTTCTGGAGCATCCTGTATGAATTAAACCAATCAGGTCCAATATTTAAGTGACATGTTTGGTGTTCAATGGAGACCCAAAGTGCAGATATATATGCAAGGAAAGGAAAGACTTTAACAAAAGAAAACTTCTGACTGCTGGAAGACTCAAACATGGAGCGAGGAACAGGAAACAGGCAGAGTAATGAAAGGAAATAGTGAGGAACAACGGGAACAGGAGGATGAAGGAGACATTATCTCACTGACCATAAAATTGGAATTACAACAATAAATTTACTTAATAGTGGGCCTGTCACAATAACTCATTCAGCTGGACGATAAATTGCTCCAGTAATTATTGCGATAAACGATAATATTGTTATTTTGCCACCATTTTCAAATAATATATTGATATTGAATGCTAATGCAAGTTCACCCTCTCAAACACTAATAAATTATGATTTTTGTAGAGAACATTTAACACTGGAAATGGAAGATAAATTAAATATTCAAAATAAAACACAACAACCAAAGACGATAAATAAAACGGAAATTACAACCACTTAAAACTGAAATCATAAATAAAATACATTATGATGTTTCTGTAAACAAAATAAAAAATATATAAGTAATCAGAATGGGCATTATCACTCATTTTAATGAGTAATGAGATTAATTGATTAATTGCTTATTGTGAAAGGCTTACTTAATGAAAACATGCCAATTTTGAAAAATATCACGTTTTTTGATTATATAAAAAACGTTTTTGTGCTGGGATGAGCTGGTTTTCAGCTGTATTAAGATTGTTTTTTTGTTTTTTTTTATTGCAATGGAAACTCTTTTTCACATCATGACAGCTTATACAAAGCAACAATGTGCTTATTTGTAGAGACTGGCCTCTTTGAACAATGTTCAGTATGGAAAAACATTAAAATTTCTCAGTTTCAAAAGCCGAACATTTTTTAACTTTAGAAACTCTGGAAAATTCAAGTTTTTTCTAGAAAATGTTTGAAATTTTTCTCAAAATTTCAGAATTTTTTTTTTACTGATATTTACAATTTTTTTAGTCATTTACAATGGCCCTAATGCTCCATTGTGTTCCAGTTTGTACATGTGAGACACATCTTTTTGCTTCACTCTCAAAAATAATAAACATGTCGCTGTTCTGTGGCAGTGTTACAGCGCCACCCAGTGGCCTGGAATACCTACTACAGCGTTTCTGTTGTGCTGCATTCTGACACACATTTTTTTCTTAATCGTTCGCGAAACGAGCCTTACAGAGAAAATAAAGTAGAGAAAGGAGAACAGGAGATCTGGGTCAGAACTCTTCCTGATGATCTGAAGACTTTCTGCCTCCCTGCGTTTGGTTACTTTAAAAATCTATTCGCTCAGAAGAGGCATGATGATAAAAACGGAAATCAATCCCACCCATTACATAACATTTCTGTTCGTGTCCACTTCTCCTTCAGGAGGTACCATCCCCCGTTCCACCTCAGCACAGGTGATGGTTCGCGCTCCAGGTAACTCGAATCCTCAGTTTCTACAAAAAATCTACCAAGGCGCCATAGAAGAGGAGCAGGAACCAGGAGCTCTGATTGTGAAGGTAGGTTACAAACTACTGCAAAAGGTTTGGTGTATAAAACCATCTCACTCAAAATAACACAAACAGTCACTAAACTACTGGCTATTTGGGTCCAAAAAGCGGCGACAACGTTGCTAGGACAAAAATAATTTCCTTCGTCGTGACCTTCCACTCACCTTCACACTTGGCCACGCCCCTTAGCATTTCCTGACTCCGCCCACTTTGGCGACATTTTCCAACATTTGTCTGGGGCGGAGTTATGCTTGACACTGCAGCGAGGGAGGGTGTTTTTATTTCTTTTTTAAATTTTGCATTTCATTGTAGTCATAACAATAGCATATGATTAAATAACAATAAAAATAAATAAACATTGAAATATGGTTTAACTGGATTTTTACGACGCTGAATTAGGACCACAGCAGATAGAGAGAAAAAAAAGGGAGTAAATTTCAGCCAAAAATTCTCAAAAAATTTCTGGACAAAAAAAACAAGGAAATTTCTTAGTTTGAAAAGTCAAAAATTTTCTAGAAAAAAAACTAGAATTTTTTTGGAGTAACATCATTTTCCTTCTGCTTCACATTTATGCTCTAATATCACATAAAATCTCAACAAAATACATCAAATTTAGTGATGAAAGCTCCAGAACTGAGTATTTTTTGCAAAAGTAAAATCAGTTTATCCTCCTAATTGTTTCCTCGTTGGTTTCAGGTGAACTTCCTCTCGATTTCTTCTGACTCCGTGACCCTTCAAGTTACAACAGAAGCTGATAAGTTCTCCATCTCCCCCGCTGGTGAAGTCAAAACCACAGTGAAGCTTGACCGCGATGACGGCCCACACAACTACTCAGTGGGAATCTCCATCAGCGATGACGCCACCACTGACACGGCGGTCGTTGAGGTTCAGGTCACTGACATCAACGACAACAGCCCTGTTTTCACCTCCAGTTCTGTCTCAAAGTCTGTCCCAGAGGACACAGAGGTGGGATCCAACATTACCGAAGTCGTAGCCACAGACAAAGACAGCGGCTTCAACAAGGAGATCAGATACTACCTGAGAGGAGGGGAGGGGCGGTTCTTCATCGACCCAGTCTCCGGGATGGTGAGCCTGACTGGTGCGCTCGACAGGGAGACCACAGCGGCGTACGAACTTCTGGTGGTGGCTGAAGATCAGGGTCGCCCTGCCAGGTCCGCCACCGCCACGCTGGCACTCAAAGTAACCGACATCAACGATAACATCCCGAAGTTCTCACAACTGGAGTATCAGGTGGAAGTCTCCGAAACCGAGGCAGTGGGTACGAGCCTCCTGACGCTGTCGGCTGAAGATCCAGATGAAGGAGTGAATGGCAGAGTCACCTACAGCATCTCAGAGCAGAGTCCGTCATCTGAGCCTGCAGTTTTTCAGCTGGACCCCTCCAGCGGGATCCTGAGTCTAGCCCAACGTCTGAACTACAGCGAGGTCAAAGAGTTCACCCTGAGCGTTCAGGCGTCAGATGGAGGGTCGCCCTCGCTTGTAGGAAATGGATCTGTGGTGGTGAAGGTGAAGGATGTCAACAATAACCCTCCAAAGTTCAGCAAGGAGCGCTACGATGTGGCGATCTCTGAGAACCTGGCCAGCGGTGCATCCATCCTCACACTGGAGGTCACTGACATAGATGAGGTGAGGTCAGAGGTCGGTAGTAGAGTCCCCAAAAACTGTACTCAAGAAAGAGTAGCGCTACTTCAACATATTATCAGATGGACCAAAATATAAAGTTAAGTGGAAATTTTGATATTTTAGAAGCCAAAGTGATAATAATTCAAATAAATAACACAAAAAAAAATGGGCAAATCAGGCAAAATATCAGTTTCATGCAATAAAAAACTTATGAAATTTTAACAGAAACTGCAGGTGTGTGTGTTTGAGTCTAGTGAAATTTTGGTTAAAACATGTTTGTTTTAAAGATAGTCCAGGTACAAAAAAGAACAAAAATAAAAAAATGTACAATATATTTTATTATTATTATTATTATTATTACTAAAAAACAAACTTCATCTGCTTTGAAAATAATTAAATGTTTCCATAAAAGGAATGAATATGTTTTCTTAAATTTTAAAACATTTCTTTAACAATAAATCCCACATACTTTGCAACCTAAAAGCGAATAAAAGAGAGAAAATATTCACTACATAATGGGTACATCTAAGAAAGTGTGAAGGTATTTATTACCTTTACATTTTTAAAAATTGCTCAGTGCTTTATTCTGGTCCATCTTGGTTATTTAACAAACGTTTCTTCCTGTGCAGGACGGATTCTCCAATGGCCACTTCGTTTACACCAGTGATACTTTTGACATCAACAATCAAGGAGTCGTTTCACTAAAGAAAGACAAAACTCTGGACAGAGAGACAAAGGACAGATACATGCTGCAGGTAAGCAGGTATCTTTCTGTCCAACATGATTATATTTTCTGTGTTTTGGTTTTGCTGTTTGTGTCGTGGGAAAAACTGATGTTTCTCATATGAAGGTTTTGGTTTTTATCATTTCTCTCAGCATTGCATAGTTTGACCTCACCTTTTTCAATCTTCTTGTTTAATGTTGTGATTTAAATATTGTTTTTAGTAGGATGATGTGCTTCAAATATTTAGCAACAATTTCTTTTCTGAGGTCATGGTTAATTTCCTCCTTTTTGTGGCATTATGTTTGCACACCGGTTTGCTCCAGAGCTCCAAACGACATAGTTGGATGGTTAATCCAGAGCATTTTGGATTAATGCTTAATGAAATGTCTGAGATTAATGCTTTAGTACCTGGCTGCAACTTTACCTCATCAATCTACGACGGCATTTCAGGGCTATCGTAAATAGAGAAGAAAAGGAGGAATAAATTTCTCCTAAAAAACTTTGACTTGTGAAACTCAAAAATTTCCACGTTTTCTTCTTAAAAATTTCTGAGAATAATGTGAAATTTCTTAGCTTTTTTCTAGCAAATTTTCCACTTTTCAAACTCAGAAATCTTCTTGTTTGTTTTTTTTTCAGGAAATGTCTGAGATTATTCTCAACATTTCTGAGTTTTTTGGTGGAAATTTACTCCTCTTTTTTTTTTTTATCTAAAATAACCCTAATACACCATTTTAGATCTCAGAGGTAAAGTTTTGGATAAACTAACCAACTCATCTAAACTACATTAACATGTAGTTCAGATGAAGTGTTTGTTTTTGTTCCATGTCCAAGAGAAAATTGACGTCATTTTCCACTTGATATCTGAGTTGATTGCAACAGGACATAAACGACGGTTAGAGATCGACGTTTCCACGCCCTGTCTGGATGAAGAACAGAGGAATCTTTATCACAGACGGCTTTATATCCATAAAGTGCTTGGCTGTCATTAGCCTTTTGTTATAAATGTACCTAACAATGCTGATAAACATAAAATTAAATATTTACAAGTCAATATATCTCAACCGCTCAAACATTTTTTTTTAATCTTTGTAGCAAAAATGGGTCACAGTAAATTTTAGAGTGAGATATAACAATGTCAAATTGTCTTAGAAATTATTGCAATAAACAATAATATTGTCATTTTGAGACCATTTTCAACTAATATAATAATAATGGCATAATAATGTGAATACATTCACTCAAAGATCCAAAAAGTGTTAATTTCTAAAGAGCATTTTAAAAATCCAAAATAACCAAGAAAACAGAAGAAACAACAATAATTAAAATGGATTATGAAGTCTCTGTAACCAAAATTGCAGACTAACTACTTCTTACTGGGTGTCAAATGTTTGCAGCGTTTCTCAAAATGGCGGCTTTTCAACAATATGAAATGCAGCATCTTTTTGTTGTCCAAATGGAAATTATTGTGCTCATTTTAATTTATTGTGTGATTAACTGATTTATTGTGTTTTAAGCTGTAAATCCTTCCTGTTTCAGGTTGTAGCTGTGGATCAGCCCACCGGCGGCCTGAGCGCCACGGCTCAGCTGAACATCACCGTCCTGGACTATAACGACAACACCCCTCAGTTCCCCAACATCCCCTACCCCATGGAGATCCCGGAGGGCGAATATTCAGCAGAAAACCCCGGAGAAATTTTCACCATCCAGCCCACAGACGCAGATATCGGTCTGAATGGAGAGGTCACCCTCTCACTCAGTCCACCTCACCCCATTTTCAGTTTCAGAGAGGTGAGCCATAAAAGTTTGATTCATATTTAGTGAAGTAAAACCAGCATCATTATCTTTCCTAATAGTGAACTGACAGAGTTTTGCTGTGTGGATCTTGAAGTCATGTTTGTTTTGCAGGATGGGATGCTGTTGGTTGTTGGTTCTTTGGATCGGGAAAACAAGGAAACGTACGATCTGGTTCTGAAGGCTTCAGACAAAGGCAGCCCACAGAGAGAGGTGAAACAAAGCTGCAACTAACCTTTTTATTTCCCTTTAAATGTCTTTAGTATTTGGTTTTATTACAGAGAGTAGTAGGAATAACTCAGAGAATTCATTAAATCTAATAGTACTTAAATATTATGTGGCCCACACAAAACATGTTTCTGACATTCTTTGCTTACAATCATCCTTAAAAAATGAGATTTTAATCTGGTCAGTTCTGCCTATTTTGAGCTCCTATCAGAATGAGTCATTTTATGGCATCTTGTCACTTTCAATCCAGACAACCTGCTTCTGGCCACGCCTACTAACTCAACATTTACACTTACGCATAAAAATGGCTGCAGACAGATGCGTAGTTATGCAAACGTACATCTTAGAAGAGCATAAGTAGAGCCTCCTGCACAACCAACAAGAATCCAGAAAGTGGTTTCTAAGTGGTAAGTCAACGACAAAACACTTGTCTCTTCCAGCAGCCATTGTGCAACGCATAATGTTCCAAATGTTCTGGAGCTCCGCTTGGGTTGCTAGGTAGCAGAGCGAGGCTAGGCTGGGGTTGCTAGGTAACGACTCTCTGCCTATGAAATGAGACGTTACAATCGGGAGGTTTTTGAAACAGCTCATTTTCCAGACACAAAAAACATGATATAAAACCACTGGTTGTGTTTTTTAAAGCACTTGGGCTGTTATTTGAAACAGCTGAGGCCTAACTGAATGAACAAAACATGCAAAATGTGAATTTTACATAATAGGTCCCCTTTAAAGCAACTTTTTTTCGCACATTTGTTTGCAAAACAATGTTTTAAGTCAAACCTTGCTTGCGCTCCAGAACATCACCACCATCAGAGTGAGCATCACAGACGTCAACGACAACAAACCCGAGTTCAGCTCCAGCAGCTACGAAACCAGCATCCTGGTGAAAGACGCAGAGAAGGGGAAGCTGCTGCTGACGCTGAGAGCCACCGACAAAGACATCGGAAACAACTCGCTTATCACCTACAGGTTCGCTCAAAACTCACGTTCCAACCACAAACTCCAGTTTACAGAAATTTATAGTAACAGACCAACACAAAATATGACAAAGTTGATTGAAAATGATCTTTTTTGCTGTTTTTCACAAAGACAAAAACGAGAAAAAACTGTGGCATACTTTGTAAGATCAAAATGAGAATCTTTGGCAAAGCTAAAAATTTACACAATCCATTCAATATGATGGAGTTTGAGCTATTTTCCAAAGGAAATTGGGGAAAAACTTCAATGTCTTGACATATAAAGCTGGTAGAGACATACCACTGAAGACTTAACTAATGCAGAAAGTGTTTCTGCAAAGTGTTGCCTCAATAATCACAAAATCCATGTTGCATTTTTAGGGTTTTATCTGTAAAAAATTTTGAAACCCTCGTATTTGCCGTCCATTGGACAACTCTGTACTACTTTATGTTGGTTTGTCACATAAAATTAAAATATAATAACACAGTTTGCACTATTATCATAACGAATTGTGGCAGATTTAAACTGGCGTTTATGCTTATGAAATCCCTGTACTTCAATCACTCAAACACACCAATTTGTTTAAAATATTCTTGTCTCAAATCCAACAAATCAACTAATCAGGCAGCTTTTCTCCTAATTTCTGGTTTCAGTTTTTCCGAAGGACATTCGCCACATTTGGCCTTAGACAGCGAAACAGGAGAAGTGACGCTGACCTCTGACCTCGCTGATGTAACAGAAGACACCACACTGGTTCTGACAGCCGAGGCCACAGATCATGGCAAACCTCCGCTCAGCACCACAGGTAAGACTATTGCTCAATTTTTTCTTATTTTGTATGCAATAGTGGTCCTGCGGCAGCAGATATCCTGAATTTTACCCAGTGAAGAGGCGGCAGATCTCTGAAAGATAGTTGTTTTACAATCTGACATAATTTACAGGCCTGTACAGTAAGGTCACGGATTACTACCATCCATTATTGGCCGTCAAAATCTGTGACCAGTGTGATCCTGGCTATTTGAGGATTAAATATTGTTATAAATACACTCAGATAGTGGTAGCCGCACACCTCATGGTGCACAGACGATATAATGGCTTATCCCAGCAGTAACTTTAAATCAGCAAAAAAAAACAAACACATTTTTATTACAAGCAAACAGGCCAAACTGTTTTTAGCTGCACCAAAACAGCTGAAACTGAATCTGTACTTGTTGTACTTTGTACTATTAAGACTGCAGTACAACCCTCTGCTATAGGAAGTTAGAAAAGTGACAACTTAGCAATCCTAAAGTGCTAAATAAAATGTAATTTCCGAAACTGAAGTCCTGCATTACAATTAGCCATCCGTTGCTATCATGAAAAAACTTTCCACCAGCACAGAACAAAAGGATTTTTATTTTATTTTTTAATGTCTACCTTCTGTTTAGGGAAAGTTTTCTCACTCTACATTTGTGTTTCCAATTAAACCATAGGGGAGTTGGGGGAACTAAATAAAACATGATCATTTACTATCTAGCTCCTTAAATTGTTTTGACTTGTTAAATTATTGGTGGTGGTTGATTTGTTCATAATATGACATTAAAGTTGTTATTTTTACCAAAGTAGGGACTTGACGGTCATTCAGGACTGTGTGGGATTGTCAAAGATTTTCAAAACACTTTTGTGACTGAGGTGGAAAAATATTAATTGCTGTTAGATGAAAATTCCTTAAAGTCAGAATGTTTTTTTCCGTGGCCCTAATCCTCTTCCAAAAAAAGATTGCTTCTCAGAAAGCTAAGTGATTATTTGTATTGTGTTTAAGCATTTAATTTGATCACAAACGTAATAATTTTTTATTATTCCTAATGGCTTAATGAGTTACACATATGTGTAATAGAAATCAAGTCGGTCTTATGTTTTATACATGAACATTTGTTAAATTACTGTATTGTTCTCAGACCAATGAAACGTGTGAATATTATAAGATGGAATGATGGTATCTGTGCAGCTCGTGTGGTGGTGAACATCAGGATCGCCAGTCTGATGGATGGCGTGGCGTTCCTGAGCTCCTCCTACAACTTCAGCCTGAAAGAGAACCAGAATTCGGGGGCTTTCGTGGGGCAGGTCCGAGCCTCCACAGGAAACAACCTGTACGAGGTTTCCTACAAACTGAGAACACACAAAGACCTGTTCTCCATCAACGACAGTGGTACCATCTTTTCCACAAAAGAGCTGGACAAGGAGGAGCAGGAGTGGTACATCCTGGATGTGGAGGCTGTGGACACGCGGACGCCTCCCACATCAGCAGTGGCTCTGGTAACAACAACATCACACATCTGTCATCTCCTAACTGTCTTTATTGTTGCTTTCATACAAACAAAATCAACGTTTTGCATCTCTCAGGTCAGTATTCAGGTGGAGGACGTAAACGAGGCTCCAAAGTTCTTCTCTGACGATTATGAAGCCTCTGTGTTCAGCATCGCCCCGTACAAAACCCCAGTCATCCAAGTGAAGGTAAACACACCCAGCTCCCATTAGCTGGTTGGGAAATGGGCTTCTGAACATGTTTATCTCCATCCAGTGAGATTGCAGGAACAGTTACAGTAAAGGCCATAAACACATGGCTGTGTACTTTGACCCTCCCACCATTAAAGTGCTTAATGAGTCAACAATCTGCAGTCACATTTTCAGGAATGTGCAGGAAGCTAATCGTTTCTATAACACCAAATATCGTGAACAACCTAGGAATAACAAACCACAACACTCAGGTAAAAAAAATCTACAAGCAGAAAATAAGAATAAGAAACTGTTCAATAAAGGTACATTTACAACATAAAAGATAACACCGTACAGTTAGTAAAAGTTATTTTAAAATATTGCATCTGCAGTTGTGCCTAGACAACAACAGACTGCATTTCATTTTACTTATTTATTTCAAACAGGATTTTAAAAACAAGATGTCAAGCAATCAGGACAAGAGAAAACATGAGCCAAGAACAAAATAAATAGCTCAGCACATTTTTCCATTTGAAAAGGAGTGTGAAGACATGAACGCTTATTTAATTCTATCTCGTCTCTGAATTTAATGAAATATTACTTACCGACTCAATAATTATCAGAAATTTGTAATTAAAACCGACAGGCTACATAGAAGTGAAGAAAATGTGCAAATGTGGTGGTTAAAGTCTAAGAGCTTCTGGGAGGAAGGATCTATTATAACGCTCCTTTGTGCACCAAGGATGCAGCAGTTTGCTATGGAGCACATTATATAGATTAATTATACACAGACTGATGTCTTTAAGCTTTAATGTCTGTTGGTTTTGATTATTTTCCTCTTAAAACTCATTAAAACACAACATTAGAGCATTAAATCAGATCAATACAGATATATGGGTTTGTTTATAAGTGTGTTTAATGCCTGCTTAAAGGTTGTTATTTTCAAAAGATACTTTTAGTCAGAAAAATTAGCTTCATTAAAATGCATATTCTACAGCAGCATTAAGGAGCTTTCTTTCTCTCTTTCTGTCCACCCTCAGGCCTCGGACCCTGATGTCGGAGACAACAGTCGTCTGGTCTACAGTCTGTCAGGAGAAAGTTCCTCTTTTGACGTGGATCCGGCTTCAGGTCTGCTGTATGTGGTGTCAGCAGCAGATCTGGGTGGAAAAACCGCCACAATGGAGGTGAAGGCCACAGATCCCCATGGACTTTCTGCTACAACCACAGTAAAGGTAAGCTCCTAAAATTGTATGTTGGTTGTTTGGTTGAACGTGAACATTACTGATCCCCAAGGGCTTTATGCCACAGGGACATTTGAAATATAGTGCCGAAGGGCTGAGTGAAGGGGTTGGTTGGTTGGAGGTGAAGGCTGATCCTCAAATTTGGCACTATGCCACATTTGAGCCATTGTGCCGGTTGGGTGGGGGGTGGGTTGGTGGGTTGGTTGGTGTTTGTCTCCATTTCACTAGCATTTAATGAATTAAGGAAAGAAATTACCAACATATTCATATATTTAACTTGTCTTTGTACCTTTTACCACTTAACAGATGAGTCAGTCAGCAGCAGCAGCTCTAACCCATGTCCCTCCTGACCCGTCCTCTCCTAAGTGAAATTAAAGGGGTTTTTATGTGTTTCCTGACGTCTACAGGACTATCTAACAAATAAACATCTTTAAAAAAAAAATAAAAAAATGACAACCAAGGCCTGTTAAGTTTTAACCAGTAACCAATTTCACCAATCACTGATCTATTAAATTATAGTGTTGTGGGATATTTTGACAAAAGATGCATTGTGAGTGAAAGTGATGAGATCCTGTAAATATGACAGTGAAGCTGAACAGAGTAAAGGTACTGAAGGTGGATGAGGTTATGAATCTGGGGTCAACCTTTTAGAACAAGTCGTGAACTAAAGAGGAAAAAAAGATGATGGTAAGATGGAAAACTGCAAAACGACCTTACTTATGGCAGAGGAATGCACTTTTACTGCTATATATCTTGTCATTACTCTGTTTGTTTGCTTTGTTATACATCTGTATGACTCATGCAGCGTGACCTGAATCACTTTCAATCCTTGTTTCCTGTCGCAGGTTGTGGTTCAGGGCAGCGCCAGCAGCAGAGACGTGACGACCATCTCTATAAATCAGCCGGCCAACATTGTGGAGAGGAAGATTCCAGAGCTGGAGCAGTACGTTCATGAATAACGTTCTGTTTATTTTCTGATTTATTTCATCCATTCCTGTTGTCATATCGCGGATTTGTTTTCTCTCAGGGCTTTAGGTAAAACTCTGGGCTGGACGGTGAACATAATCCAGGTGTGGAGCTCTGGTGGAGAAGAAAGCCGAATGCTGAGGGAATCGGTCAAGACTCTGGTCAGCTTCGTCGCTCTTGATGGCGATGAACCTGTTGAACCTCAGGAAGTCGCAAAGTAGGAGTTTAATTATTGATGGAACTTTTTGGAACATAGTAAATGTGATGTAACACCAATCTTAGATGTTACTTTGCTTCCTTGACCAGATTAGGATAGGTCTTTGGGCTATACATGTGCAATGCAATTTTTAAACAAAATTATTCTTAGATAATCAGATTTTATTCTGACTATTTTGAGATGTTTTAGAGCCTCTTGTCACTTTAAATCCAAATAAGCTGCTGGCCTCTCCTTACAACTCAAGGTTTCCATTCGCACATAAAAGTGGCTGCAAACATCTTTGAAAAGCAGAAGTAGAGCCTCCTATACAAGCAACAAGAATGCAAAAAGTGGTTTTTGGATGACAAGCCAGCAACAAAACACTTGCCATTTCCAGCAGCCATTGTAGAGCACATAAAGCAGTAAAACCAGCTGACCAAACATCTTGGAGCTCAGCTTGGGTTGCTAGGAGGCGGGCTGAAATGTTTTGCCAAAAAATGGTTGGGTGTTTTTTTTTAACTTCTTGGTTTGTTTTTAGAAGCAGCAGAAACCCAAATGGAATTTTAAAAATGTGAAAAATATAAGTTTTGCATTATAGGTCCCCTTTAAAGTTTTAACTTGCCTGTTTGATTTACCAGGAAGCTGCAGAGCGAGTCTGAAGAGGTGAAAGCGGAGCTGGCCGTGGTGTTTGGGAACGAGATTCATTTTGACGTAGAGACAAACTCTCAGAGCTCCAGCTCAGGGAGTTCGTCAGACCAGACTGTAGTCATCGTTCTGGGGGTTTTGTTGGGCCTGACGTTCGTGGCACTGATTGTTTTCTTGGCTTTATTTATCAGGTGAGCCTCAGACTGCTTTGTGGTTTCTTGTTCGGTGAATGACTCAAACTGGTGAATCTAAATGATTCTTGTTTGCTATTAGTGTCAAGACCAGTAGGAAGCAAAAGGCATCTGACAGAGAGAGCTTTGACATCAACCGTAAAGCTGAAGGTTACACGTAAGTAGGATTAATTGTGATGAAAAGATTACTGAAATAATTGTTAACTAATTTAGTGATAGATTAATCATTAACTGGAGCATACTGACTCAAAAAAACGGCCATTGGTGGAAAAACAACAGCTACGAAGCAAGAGACGGGCCACTGAGGACATATATATATATCTATATATTTATATATATATATCTATATATATCTTTATATATATATATATCTATCTCTGCGAGTG
>CAEFZX010014589.1:0-46677 GCA_903066825.1 Alfaro cultratus | reverse complement strand
AATGCTGCACATTCAAAGAATGACCGTTTGCAGTTCTTTATAATCCATAAAATGTTTAGAAAATCTGCTGTGCATAATAATTTGGAGCAGCGCATTTTGAGTTTTTTATTTTGGAAAAAATACTGTTCTCCTGGGGAGCTTTGTTCAGTAAAATTGGATTAATACTGTAATAGTTTATGACTTGAAAATTATACTGACCATCATTTGCATTGACCATTTAAGAGAATCTGAGAAAATATCACTTTATAATAATTTGGAACACAGTGTAAATGCCCATTGTGAATTAAAACAGCTAAAACAGCAATTAGAAATTAAATGTATTTAAAATGAGAATTGAAAAGTTAAAAGTAAAGAAATTCTACTACAATTTAGAGACCATGAATAAAACCCAAAAGGCTAAAAAAAATAAAATAAAATAGAAAGAAAACAAAACACCAGAAATTCATTAGAAATATACAGTGATTTAATTAACTGTACAGCAAAAAACAGGCTCAGTTCACTCAGTATCAACTGTACCTATTAGCCTTGCTAGACAGGAAAAGGTTGAATAACTTTACAGCAAAGAGTGTTTCGGATTCTCAAATTAAATCAGGCAGTTGGTTCAACAATAAAAAGCCTTCTACTCCTGGAAATGCCAAGAATCACAAGTAATCCTCCATTCTGAGAACATTTCATTGGCTGAGCTATTTTCACTCAGCCAAGAGAAAATATGAGTTTTTATTTTTTATTTTCCTGGTGTCAGGTCTTGGCAAATCAATAAACAGACGGCCTGCAGTGGCGCAAGACATCACTTCTTACAGTCTGTGCCATGCTGGGTTTTCAGTTATGCTCTTATTTACTTTAAGTGATGTATAAATTCCCAATCAGTGCCTGCCAAATTCAAGCAAAGGTGGCAATACACAAGTAATCGATATTGATTTATTTGATTTAAACTTCTGGGAACCTATCAGGGTAAAGGAAACCTGTGCGTTTAATAAACTCTCTGAGCAATTTAGGCAAACTAAATTCCAGACAACGTGCAGCTATCCACACACACACACATTCACATTTATAGAGGAAACCAAACTGACAGTGTCTGATCAATACCAGGCTTTTCTGGTGTTGTTACATCGACAGCCATTACTCTGACAATATAGCGGAGCATGGAGCTTATTCAATAAGCAATTACACATCAGGCCCGGGGAATCTCGAATGAATCCACTCACTGTAAAATGAAAATACACTCATAAGATGAAACCCTACAGATGGACGTAAGGACAAACGGGAGACTCCGGCTCAGAGTCGGAACCCACTGGAGGGAGCCAGTGGGTTCTGGCCCACTCCAGAACCCACTGGAGGGAGCCAGTGGGTTCTGGCTCACTCCAGAACCCACTGGAGGGAGCCAGTGGGTTCTGGCTCACTCCAGAACCCACTGGAGTGTAGAAACAAAATGAATCGGGTGGCTTTATTCCACCTCACTGCCTCGTCGTCCAAACTTCAATCCAGCTGAACACGACGGCCTTCCTTTCCATATTCATTTATCTCGCATACTGATCAGCTCTTTGTTTTTTTTGTTTTTCCATTCTACAGTGAGAATGTCAACAAGGCCAAACAAATAAGGAAGTGTTGGCATGTATTTGCTTTTGTCAGTATTTGCTTCACTTGGTCCCTGAATTTGTGTGGCTAATGTATACTGTATTTCTTGTGCTTTATTTCTTAGTAATTGTTATTTAGGTTTTGAAGAAAAAAAGGGAGAACATGTTTTTGATTTTTGTGTAATAATCACACAAAACACCTTTAAGCAGACAAATCTAAAGATGACATTCATCACTTCTGAATACTTCCATACCAACACTAACTATTGAAATGCAACCAAATCATCTGGTATGCTGCTATCTTTAATAGTGCAGGAGAAAATGCAGTCAAATCCTCTTTTGCAAAACTTACAGTCATGAAATAGTTTATTCTTTGAGAGGAAAAAGGATTTTATTTATTTTTTTTAGAATGAATGTGATTTTTGTTAGGAAATTTGCATCAAAACTCCCAAAGTTCTACTTCATCATGTACATTTCCAGGAGAGGTTCAGAGTTGACAGTCAGTGTGTCACTGCATTGTCGACCAACATGCTGCTTGTTCTGCGTTTTCAAGGCGCTTTTAGCTCAAAAGCTGCTTCTTGTGCGTAATTATCTGCGCTGCTTCCAGCAACCATCTCCTCTACTGGCTCTCTTCATCAAATATTGAAATGAAGATTTTCAAAGAAAAGAATCTCTTATGTCAAACAAAACCTCTACATATATTCACCTGCATGTCTTTCTTCAGCTTCCCTCTAAAACTTTCAGCCTCAAATGATTTTATGGGGTCTTTACTTAGATCATCTCTCACAATTGGTGCCTCCAATTAACACAGACATGTTGTCCTTTATTAATACTATTTCATGCATACAAACATTGACCATTTTAGTTTGTTTTTCTTGGTAGTTAACTAATCAAATGAATGACTGAGACAAACATAGAGGCGCTCCTAATCTCATGTGTTTGAATTTCATTGTGCATTATTTTCTGTAGACTTTGTGTCACATCATGTCGCCACTGACTATAGTTCTACTCCCTAATTGAGGAAACTGACCTTGATGAAGTATGAGAGGTGATGAAGTAGAAAACAACTTATTTCTCAGGATAGCTGATGTAAAACACAGCTTTCCTGGAAAGGTACAGTAATGCCTCTTATTTGCTGCTTTTACAAACAGCTTGTGGAAAGATGGACCAACAGGAGTCAGAGTTCTCCCTCTAACTTTACTTTGGCGTCACAATTATCCAAAACAACCGCAGTGCACACACATTCATGCACAGTATAGTCAGCATTCAGACAGAGTCCTATTGTGAACACTGCCAAACGGACAAAACTAAACATTTACAGTCACATCAAGGTTCATTTTGAAAAGATTTTCAGCACTAATATGCTAATTGATATAGAAATGAAAAATATTCAAACATATTTTCTTAATTTGCTTTGACTTGGAGTTCAGAAAGTAAAGACTGAAAGTCAACAACATATCTAAAAGCAATTATTTGCTGTAGCAAGAGATTTGTAAAAAATAAATAAATAAATAAATAAATAAATAAATAAATAAATAAATAAATAAATAAATAAATAAATAAATAAATAAAACAAGCACATCACTATAAATTTAGCATAGAAAGGCAGCTCAAGGCAAAACCCAAATAGGACATGTTTTGATATCATCTCTATAAATGGATCTGTGTGTGTGTGTGTGTGAGAGAGAGAGAGAGAGAGAGAGAGAGTGTGTCTGTGTGTGACTTTGGTGTGTGCAAGGTCAACAGAGTTGGTGAGTTTGCAGACGTCCTCTTCAGTGTTGTTGAGATAATGATGGATTCCCCCATCATGGCGAGGTTAACTGGCAAACTGTCCCATTAGGTGAAAGGATGCCATTTGCAAGGTTACGCACACACAACTGGCATAGACATGTTCATCACCATGACTTTTAGATGTCCACACACGCACACTGATGTACAAAGATGCACATTAGGCTCAATGTCTACCAGAGCTGAAATGTGTTTTAGGCGCTCTAAAATTTGGGACTGTGGTAATTTTTCATAAAATCCTTCATGTCAACACCAGAAAACTACGGGGAAAATGAGGAATGGTGTCACCTTCCTCGGCAAAAGAAAGAAGAAAAAAAAACATCTGGGAAAATGGCAGATAGGACGCACTGATTAGGAACATAAAAAAAAAAACAAAAAAAAAAACAACGTCCTAGTTGCATCTCTCAGCTGCAACTTTTACTTAAGACCTATTTATGCATGTCCACCACTGATGTTTCTTTCTTGCCCTTTTCTCCGAAAGCACAGCAGTTATCAGTGGGGTGACAAGGTTTGAATCTGACAGGAGAAAAAAGTTTTTTAAAAGTACACCCAGGGGCCAAAACTTGTTTCTCTGAATTTGAAGTGTGTTTATGAAAATAAGTTAAGAAAATACTGACATAAAAAACCCCAGCCAGTCCTCTAATGTGTCCGACACGGCATCTTTAAATCCTTTATTCTAGCCATGACAGGCTATGGTTTATGTAAAACCATATATTTTTCTTAAATCCAACCACTGTTCATGGAACAACTCAATTGCATGCCACTTAGTAAAATTGGTATTTCATCCCCTAGAACACAACTAGTATTCTGGCTCCGTCCAGTTTGTTGCGTTGCATATGAGTCGATCAATTTATCATTACCAATAGATACAGCTGTCTGAACGTTTAAGAATGTTTTAAGCTCACCGATCCACAGAGTCATTTTTCTTGAACTGTAACCTCGCCGCCATAATGGTAGCGCAAGGAGCTGTCAAAGGACGTCAGAGACGAGATGGATCTCCACGAAGCTGGAGTGTTCTCCAAGATCATCAATGTAGAAGCTTGGTGAGAAGGTGATAGCTGTTGTACTGATTAATCGGAAACGGAAGAAATATGAAAGTACCGTGCTACAGACGGTACCTCTTTGCGTTTGAGAATGATCACGAGAAAATCGAGAGATCAGCCAAGGAGGAGCATGTTAATGAGCCAAAGCCAGTTGGACGACAGTCACCGATTGAAATGATTCAGAGGTGGCTTGGGAGGAAGGCCTGTAGATACATAGGACTAAACTCAAGCTTTGACATCAGTCCAACCCTCTGTGTTTGGAGGAAAATTAGTGACTGAGTGAGAATGGGGTTCAGAACCTCATTCTCACTGTCGAGCACAGAGGTGGGAATATTATGATTTCAGGCTATTTTCCTTCTAGTGTAGAGGGTAACATCACCTCATTAAAAGGTTCCTTCACTGTCAAATCTAGGATGAGAAAGAACACAAAAAAATGTGTCATGGATGAGTCTGAGCATGAAAATAACTCAAAATATGCTGCAATAATAACAGAGTGGCAAGACAGGGGAAAAAAAATCAAGGTCATGGAGTAGGCTATACAGTCTCAAGACCAAAAGAGATTTTCTACAGAATATCTCTGGAGGGATCTGGGGCTTCAAGCAACATCAGCCAAGAACCCTAATAGATTTAAGTAGGGATGCATCCATAAATCTGCCAGTCGACAAATTGACCCCGATTTCCTTAACTCTGGGAGATCTGTGATCAGATGATACTTAAATCTGAAGCCGATTTTATCCACCAACCTGATCTACCTGGGCAAAGGTCTAAAAATCAACCGCTGTCTTATTTTGCTCTGCTGTGAGAGGTGTTTATCTGACAGACCACCAGGTCATGTCTGCACATTCGCTGTTAGCAATAGCCACTCCGCTGTTGCCAAATCAGGGCCTTTCTTACTATGTTTAGAGACATTTCAGACAAAAACAAAAACAGAAATACACAGGTATCGGCAGGTCAGTGTTTTAAAAGATCAGTAATTGGACAGAAAACAGCAATCTCTGCACCTCTAGACTTGAGGTTTCTGTAAACTAAAGTAGGTCAATTTCCCGGTGTGAAAGTCTGATGACCAATGAAAGTGGTGTAGCTGCTGTGCTTCCCATTTTTACCAACACTTTCATTCAATGGATTTTTTCCTGGATTAGTCATTCTCTTTCTTTTCACACCGAAATAAACCACCATAAATCTTTATTTTTAAGAGAGAACACTTAACTTAACTCAGAAGGCGATCAAATGCTTATTTTCCCCGGTGGATGTTTGAAGATGAAGTCCCTTGTAGAAGTATTCCTTTGGACTTTTTCTTTTATATTGTGTGATGTTTCAAAGTTCAGTATGCTTCATCAAGTTTTTTTGTGTTACAATATAGTGCATAATTATGAATTGAAAGGGAAATGACACAAGTTTCAAAATGATTTACAAATGATCTAAAAGTGTGCAATTTTGCAAGTTATTGGACGGCTTTACGAAAACAACTAAGCCAGTGCAGATGGTGTGCTGCCCACAACTGAGTTGCTTGCATCTACATGAGATAAAATGCAAGTATTTCTGGTCTAACACTAAAATGCTGTCTGCTGTTAAACAGACCAAGAAAAGCCTTAGCTGGAAATATGTGAATGATTTATGTCACGTTGATATTCTAAATTAAACAAACTTTCAAATCAAAAGATGTTAAATTCAATGTGTGAGCGCAATATTTTCCGTCCCCCCGAGGTCTCTGTGGTGAGCTTTCTTTTCTAGAGCTAAATGAAAATATACCTGATGTGTCAGTTATCCCAGGGGGATAAATATTAACCTCTTCTAAGGCAGTTTGCCACCCTTTTGTGCGAGTCTGCAAGTTTTCTCCAAAGCCCGTCTGACTGACAAATGACAGCAAAGACTTTCCTGATGCTTTGCTCTCCCCACACAAGCCACTGACCCACTAAAATTGGGCACAAAATCACAAAGGAGCATGTTGACAAGTGCAGTTAACATCACCTTGCTTCCACCAACAACTGTGTCCCACTTCACTTTTGTACCCTGCGAGACAGCCTGAGTGACAAGTAACAGCAAAGGTCTAAACCCTTTTCACACTTGTGCACGTCTGCTTGCTTTGCTCCTGTCAATGTGCGTGTTCTTTAAGAAGAAAATAAGTCTACAATGTAAGGACTAAGGAGGGAAAGGAAAGCTAGTTCTAAAGAAGAAGGTTGTTTTAACGCAATTTAAGGTGACAGCTGTTGCAGAAAAATAGAGTTTGAGAAAACAAACTTTTTAACTGAGTAATTAGAAACAGTTCAAGTCAGGAGACTTTGGTGCTGCGCTTTTATTTTAAGAGTTCAGCAGCATAGAGGTCCGGAAATAAAGGAGATTAGAGGCTTAATTTTCAGAGAATGCGTTGCATGCAAAGTAAAGTCTGGTTGCTCGCAACGTCCTTGAAACAAAATCTGTTGGGTCAGAAGACTTCTCTAAAAAAAGCATTGCAGAGCCGCACGATGTAGACAGTATGGCAGGAGCACAGAATGCATTCTGGGAGGAAAGAGAGTCTGACACAGAAAAATACCTGGAGAAGATTTTATACTCCCAAAGGTGCCTGCGATCATGGGCGGTCTGGGCATCTGGCATACCGGGCGTTTTTCCCAGAGGGCCTACAGTCCCGACACGTCTTTTATTTACAGGGTCAGACCAGCCCAGTGAACCAGTAGATCATCAGACTACTAACACCGGGCTGGTCTAACCACATTCGACAACAGCCCCTTTCCTTTTTGACGTATCTTTTTATCGCATTCTGCAGAAAGAAAAGTCCTGCTACCACCGCCTGTTGAAACATGCGAATGTTTTACTGGTCCAATCGTATCACAAAGCATCTTTTCCCTTCGGCTCTATGTTCCAGTGCGCATTGCAGTGTTCTTATAGGATTATTTAACACCCTCTGTCGTTGCCTTACTACTTTCTAAGATGAGATTAAAGGTACAAAAATAAGAGATTTGTTGATGGTAAAACATTTTTCTTCATTTTCGCTTTGTGAGATCACTGTACCTGTACCAAAACATGAAAAAGTTGGAACAAGGTTGAAACACTTCTAAGAAAAAGTTTCAAGGACACAGATTAATGGAGCAACCATAACAACAACAACAAATAAAACACCAAAAGGAATTTAGCCTGAATTTTAATGTGTTGTGCTGACTAAGCAACCTCAACAAGGATAATTAAAAAGTATAAAAAGTAAGGTTGCTAATATTGATTTGCTGATATTCAGGATGGAGGCTGGTACTTATTTTTCTTCCAAACTCACATATTAATCTATGATGGATTTGTATTTCAGAAAACATCATTTCAAATGTCTTCAGCATGTACTGGTTAAAACTCCATAGTCTGATGTGTTGTTATTCTCCCCTTTGGTTGGTAACATTATTTATTTTGCAGAAATGACAAAGTTCAATCAGAGGAATAAAAGGTTTAATTGGGTTCTCTTCTTAAAATGGATTCCACTCATTTGTAAAAAAAAAAAAAAAAATAAAAAATATTAGTCCTGTATTAAGTTTAGTTTAAAAACAAAACTTTACACTTTCCAGCTCACAGACCAACAGGTTGAACCCCTATCTCAGTAAGAAACATCTAAAAACGGATTTAGTCCCAGTGTTGCTTTCACGGTCAACTTCAGTCATTGTAAAACTAAACACTTGGACACATTTTCTATCCGGTTTAGTGTTCCTGGCGGGGGGGTTTCCTCCAGCAAATTGACTCCAGTGATGATCTGGTTCCATGCTGATTGTGTTTGCTCACCAATCGTTCTTTGGTTTTCCATCATCACAAGGACTTACTCTAGAAACCATAGATTGTTGCTTTTTTTTTTTTTTTTTTTTTTTTGCCCAAAACCGGAGCTGGGTAGGTGGAGAAAAAAAAAACCTTTGTAAAAAAAAGTAGGTAGCCTGATTCAAGGGAAGTGATCAACATTATGAGAGTCTCATCTATACTCATGACTTGGTTCAAAATGCATCAGCAGCTCAGTAAGATGAACTTACTTTCCATGATCTCTTCACTGTTCAGTTGACATGGTCAGTCACTTTATCTGAGTAGGTAAATGTGCTGCAGAGAGCCGGGCTTACAGCGTTGTTTTCCGCTCAACGAACATTTCAGAATCAGTTCATATCAAGATTCAGCTTTCTTTGTGTTCCTAAAGGGAAATTAGTGTTACAGCAAGTAAAAAGAAAAAAATCCATTAAAAATAAGAGGGATACACTTAACGGTCTAAAAGTGAGGCCTTTAAGTCTAAATTGTTTCAGCTCAATTTACAATGTAGTAAATTGTGCTGAAACAACATCAGTATAATACGAAGTAGCTGAAGTGCTAACAGTATGTATGTAACCAATTAGATACAACTACCCTGTCCAAGAGTAAAACCGAAACTAGCTGCAGGGACGAAGGAGTGATTGCACGTTACTTTTCATATGAGGAAGTCTGGGCTGGAGGCCAGAAAGCAGAAACTGGAGCTTTGATTATAATAATATTGAAATGTGTTCATTATAAGCCAGACATATATTTACACTGTTGCATTAAGTCTTTCAATAACGCCAGAGCAGAGGAAAGAACAAGTCTGCAACTACTTTACTGAAAATTCCCCTTTTTAGGAATTTTACAATGGTTTGAGGCAAATTTGAAACAATAGTCCACCAGGGAGTGGTTAAGTAGAAAACCATTCCAGTCAGTATGAACACGAAGGTTTGTGCTTTTGGTTATCAATTCTTTTTTGTATTTGAGTTCTGTTCTTTTTTTTATTGCCCATTAGGTTTTCACAGATCAGTTCATTCCTTTATTTTGGGTTTCTTGTTCATTCTTCTTTTCATTTGATCTAACCTTTTAGTAGAGCCTTTTTTGTTCCCTCTGCATTTATTCTGAGTGCATCAGTCACCCTGGTTCAGTTTTATAGAGTTGCTTCTTCCTTTGTTACTCCCTATTGCCTTGATAAGTCAAACTGCAGTCCTTGTGCCACGCAAACTCTCCCAGTTGTTAGGTCTCCCAGTTTCTTCCTTGGTTCTTCATTGTCAGCATCCTCCATGACAATTTTACAGATCTCAAAGGGCTTGCCTTTTTTTTTTGTCTTTTACTTCTTTTATGTCAGTTTCTCAGATCTGTAACTCTTACTTCAAACAATTCCAACATCATCATAGTGAGACTATATTGTCTGCTTCTAATTACACCATAACATTACATGACATAAGGATATGGTCTGGAAGTCCTGCTTAGTCCACTGCTGCTGGAAGAAATGGAGCATCACTTGGCCAATCCCCAGCTAGCTGCACAGGGCTCTGACATGATTGGTACTTCTCACAGCTAACACCAGAGAGACGCCTCCATTCCTGCTTCTCACGTTTTTCAAATCTGGGGAAAACCAGCTCTGATCTACAGCACATTAAACTAACACAGAGACCAGATTATCCTGAACACAAACTGACACAGCTTTACATTTTCATCCTCGCTTGATGTGGCTGGCTTAAATGTGACAGAAAAAAGATCCTTCTTTGCATATGAACACCTAACGTTATATTCACACAGTGTAATAAACTGATGTGAGGAGAACATAAAATAAAAAGCTTAGTTCAAAATGTTCCCTAAATAGCTGCGCTAGTAAAAATCCTTCAACACATTTTTACGACTTACTGGGAGCTGTAAAAAAAAAAAAGATTTCTGAAATGCTCTTCAACGTCATGTATTGTAAGAGGTAAACTGTAACGTCATCTGTTCATTGACAAAGGCTCTGAGGACACCTTAAAGCCAGCTTCGTGTCAAATCCAATGCAGTCTGCCAGCTATTCGCCATGGCACAGGCAATAGTTTCTCTCTTCCTCTGCTGCAGTTTGATACTCTCACTCCCTCTCTCCCTGTTTGCGTATATAATTTAAAATCTTTCTTCTTCAAGTTTGTCAAAGAATCCTATTCCACTTTAGGCCAGAGTAGCTGCAGAAGTGGAGAACAGTGACTGAGGAGAGATACAACAAAAACCCACTAAAAACTGAGCTCAGCTCAAAGTACCTGGATTTCTCCAAAAACAACAACAAATAAAATAAAATACAAAATAAAAAAAAAAACAAAGGTGATTTTTTTCTTTGACACAAATATATTTTTGGACTTACTTCATAGCTAAATAAATTGGTTGTCCACCAGTCCGTACTCCTATTTTGAACCAGATCTTAACTTTACACTGCAAAAAAACTAAATCTTTATTTAACCTGTATTTTTGTCTAGTTTCTAGTAAAGTATTTGTTCTGTTGGCAGACAAATTAACTTCTAATGTGGCAAAAAATATCTCGTTAAAAGTTAATTAATCTGCCATTGCAACTAGTACTTTTTTCATCAATATTAAGGAATTATTTGCTTACGACAAGCTTTTGTATCTTGCTAAAAAGTTGTTTGTAAGTTACTTTTGTCTTATTTCAAGTTTGCTAAGATATTTGCACTAGAAACTAGACAAAAAAAATATTTGGTAAGATTTAGCATTTTTGCAGTAGTGAAATAATCTACCAATAACTATGACATCATTTGTAAACTATAAGCAAATTTAATTTAGAAACTTTTCAACTCAGTTTTTCATTCTGTGACCATGAAACAAACAATATCCAGCAACATTTTAAGCTAAACGTAGCCCCATCACACACTGTTGCATACACTTCCTGTATTTATTTTTCTTAGAATGTACTCTCTTCAAAAATATCACTTCCGTTTTGCCTTCCTATACATTCTCAGCTTAACATATCAGCTAAGCCAGGCTGTCACAGATTTGTTGGAATAGCCAGAAATCCAACATCATAAGGTGTCTTATGCTAAGTTTACATAAATCATTTGTGCTTTCATTAGAGCAGAAATTAGCTTAACAGACTTGAACAATACAATAGGAATCAGTAGGCCAGCAGATTAAAGGCTACATTGCTTTATTTAAGCTAACCAGATTTAGAGTTGGATACTTCAGTGATACATGTCAGAGTCTTCAGCTTTTAGTCACCATAAAACCTGGTAACTAGCTGCTACAAATACGCAGAGAACCCAATCCTGAACAAACTACTGAAATTACAGAGATTGTGTTTTGTGTGAGATGGATAAAAAAAAAGGGTTTCAAAATTATTTTCGATTTCCCACTCAGTTATATGTAATTTTAAAGAAAGATACTTAATTTACACCAGCGAGTGCAGTGGCCATCAATTTAAAACTTATCGTTGTAGAAAATCTTTAGAAGACTCCTGCGTTAGCTCAGATACAGTCAGTATTTCCATCTACATTTCTCTGGCTCAGTGTTGGGGGGGGGGAAACGTGATTCATCATCCAACTTTTTCTTGTCATCAGATATGCAACTTCTTAATTGGGCCATGGTTGACAGATCATCACTGCTGGATCCTGTTGCCACAAACTCCCATCTGTCTATCGCTTACCTCTAAATAGACAAATCAAACAAATCCTCTTCCATTCTCTCTAAAACTGTAGAGATGGCAAAAACACACCAAATGAATCTGTAAAGAATACGAAATGTGACATGAAAAACATGTCTTTTTAATAACAATACCCTACATATTTACAATATGTGACAAACTGAGTAGGATGGGACAAACCTTTCACCTTAGTTAGTTTATTTAATTTGCAAATATCTGCACTCTCTCTTTCAAAATGACAAAAGCTGTATATATGCTGTGTCCTATATACTGTATATATACAGATATACATTTAGTAGGCTGGCAGAGTGACATCTATGGCCCAGCACATGAAGAAACATTCAGATTCATGCATTTGTGTAACAACAACAGCACACAACACAGAAAAGCCAGCATGTTAGGTCAACACTCAGAGGTTCATTACAACTCAAGGACAAGATTCCTCCTTTGAAGACAACAACAGTGAGCATTTTAATTGAGTAAAACAGGTGATTCGGAAGAGAGGCGAAGAACATATCCATGAAAAAACATCAAATAGAAGAAGTGGCTAAAGGTTCCATCTTTTTCCATACCTACAGTGCAGCCTCGATTCGTCACAACTGGTGGATTCGCAACCATTCACGCATCGAGACATGTCACCAAAACAAACAAACAACACGTTACATTTCACAAATGACCCAAACAACATAAATGTGAGATTACAGGCTCTGTCAGCGCGATCGTTCTCACTGTATCGATACCTGTCTCCTTTCATCTGACGGTTATGTTTTGGGTCTTTTTACAGATCTTAAATAAATGGTGACGCCTGAATCACCTGTAATCATTTGAAATGACGATCATCTAATCTTGAGTTGTTCCAAAATGGCTCCCAGACTTTCCAAAAATCTTCTTGAGTTTCTTTGGTCAACATATTCTTATGAGTGCTAGTCAATCCACTTGCTGATGTGGACCATGTACCTCTTATGTTGACAAAGATAAACTGATACAGTTATGACAGGATGTTTAAAACCACTTCTTAAAAAAATAATCTCAATGTTTGTGTAGTGTTCACCCAACATTTATAACTTTTAGAAGGAATAAGATGTTCACAATAAATTTAGGTTTATGTACCAAATACTTCTTTATCAAGATAATTTAATTTTAGTGTTGTATAATCCCTACAAACTGGAAAAAGGAAAGTTCATCTAAGTCTATTAAGGTCACCAAACCTATGAGACCATGATGAGAATATGTAATCCAATAGGTAAAACTAACTCAAGGTAAAGGCAGATCATTATGGGTAGATTGCTTTCCCTTGAAACTCTGGATTTTTTTTAGACAATTTTCCCATGTAGTAAAACTATGATTTATTTGTACTCCATGAATTTTCAAATTTGTGTCTGGAGATGTTTTGTGAAGGATCTAAAAGCAGAGATTTGTATCCTATTGCTTGGACGTTAGATCAAGTGACTATGAAGCATTGGTTGCTGGGGAACATCTCCTGATCTTCTCAATATATGGTATACTAATATTTCTCAAATTAACTTCCTTTTTCTCCTCTCCTTTTGCTTTTCATTTTCCTCCCAGAAACTGCAAGAAATACTTTTTTTTTTCAGGACTTATATATATATGTATATATATATATATATATATATATATATATATATGAAGGTATTTATGAATGAGTGAAAAGTTAGATTAAATTAGATAGAAGCGAACTGTATGTTATTGGATTTAAACTTTCTCTGTTTACTGTTTCTCTATAGCACCATGAGATTGCTTTTGTGGTGAAACAGTGCTATATAAATAAACTAAATTGAACTGAATTGAAACAGATGATGCAACTCTGCCGCACGTCATATATGACTGTCAGTTTGAAATTGGCTGAGAGACAAGAATGCCTCGTTTTATGAGAAACCCACTGCATCTTCCCTGCATCTCCACCCACATCTCAAGTGGAAACCATGGGGACATCAGAAAAAAAAGCGAGCGAGACATTTTAACTAAGGGAATCTTTAAGTTGAAGCAGGTCTGGAAAACATCCAGAACATGCAGGATAGGGCAAAGCTTAAAAAATGTGACATTATATTTTAAGCAGAAAATTATTAGCATTCAAGTTCTTTATGAATAAGCACAGGTGATAACCGTTAAGGTTCTTTAAGCAAGAGAGTATCAGTGTCATAACAGATCTAGTTTTTGTTCAGTTTTATGTTTTGCATACAAAAAAAGTATACTGCTCAAAAAATAAAGGGAACACTTAAACAACACAATATAACTCCAAGTAAATCAAACTTCTGTGAAATCATTGGTTAATAAATTTGATTTCCNGTGATTTTGTTTTGTCAGCACATTCAACTTTGTACAGAACAAAGTATTCAATGAGAATATTTCATTCATTCAGATCTAAGATGTGTTATTTGAGTGTTCCCTTTATTTTTTTGAGCAGTGTATTTTCTGCTGCTGTTGTGACCCAGAATTGTTTCCACATGACACAATTAAAGCAGTGTTTCCACGGTGACACAACGAAGCACGACAAAATGAGTGCGTAGGTACAGCACACTCTACGCTTCATTTACCAGCGTTCAGTACGATCAGCGCATACATTTATGAGAACCTTGAACTTGATTTTGGTATTTTCAAGTCAAAATAGAAATTAACACAACTTATCCTTATAAACGTGCTCTACTCTGGGATGGACCAAGAATATTTGCTGCATTTTCTGCAGCTTACAATCCTGTCATAACAAATTTTGCTGGACAATAAATTGCCCAAAAAGATATTGCGATAAATAATATCTCCTCTCAAAGATCCACAAACTTTAAATGTTTAACTGCGTAACTCATTTTAGAAATCTAAAATGAGCCAAACAACAACAAAAAGAGAAAGAACAAATCAAATGAATTATGAAGATCTGTTAAGCAGCTGAAGACTTTAGTCTTCCAGTATTTGATAGACAGAAAATAAGAGAAAAACGCTAAATCAAGCAAACAAACATTTTTAAGCTCTTTTTAATTTATCATGCAATTAACCAATTTTTTTATGATATGCCAATTATACCCATGTGTGTGCATACACACATTTCTTGCCACTATGCAGAACTCCTCTTGTGTGCATGATGTCAGTCACAATAGTCAGCCATTGGCTAAAACAAGGCATAGCTGTTGAGAAGAATGCAGAATGATCCAAACAGGAAGGCAGGATGAAAGGTAACAGGGAAATATACACGTGGGAAAACAGAGGAAGAAAAATGGCGACAACGGAAGTGGGAGACGGAGAGCTGCTGGAGACCGAGAAGGAGTCCAATGGCAGAGATTTAAAAAGTGACACAGAAAGAAAAGATGTTTCCCAGGGCTACAAACTCTACATGTAAATAACTGGTCATAAGCATCTAGATGAAAAACTCGCATATAAACGTGGAGGATCATTTGATGTACTACAAGATTCTTTCCCCGGTGACTATGTCACTTTAAAAGCCAACAAGTTTTAGTCTCAAACTATCTTTAAATCGACGGTGAAAGTAGCACACCAAACTCAAACTAAAAAAAAAAAAAGGTGAAGGAGAAATCCTCCAAGGAGAGGAAAATTAAAATAAATCAAACAGCTACATAAGAAACTGAGGAAAACATTATGGATCCAGTGGGTTGTTATAATTTGCAGAAGTCATTTGGACAATAAAACTAGTTCTGCTGTTGAAAGACATTTTAATTCCATTCAGTTGATGAAAAGATGTTTGGGTACAAAATAATTAAATTTAAAATCCATAGAAAATTCAGAGGGGTTTAAAAAGTCGTCTGAAAAAGAAACATGAAAACAAACACTTGCATAAACCTTTGAATCTGGAGGGGGGAAAAAAGAAAAAATACACAGTTTGTTGACGTGTACAAACTTCCACTGTTCCAGAGTGATTGACGCATCAGAAAATGAGGAATGACAGATGAAGTGATGCGCCCAACATGGTTACTATAAAAACATATGAGGGCAGTGCGCTGATATTTGTTAGATCTATTCAGCCTTAAGTAAACCAGAGCCACACTTTATATAAATCATCTGCCCTGAGACAAGTTATGGCTTCATTAAGCTCAGCCTCAAAAGCAGTTTCACCGGAGGGAACATTCTGGCCAATTTCACCTGAACAGCTTGACAAAACATTTTAATTTCAGCCCCAACCTTATAAAGAGTGTATCGTCAACACCTTAGATGAAATTCAGATTGAAGCTCTCATCTCAAGTCAACTTTTTATGAAAGCCGGCTTTTCACCTAGAACTAAAACAGTAAAATTGTCTCAAACTTATAAATTAATGTAAAAGACACATTGTCAGCCTCTCCTCCTTGTAAACAGCAACATCCTAAATACAGTAAAACAAGTAAATCTACTGCAACACAGTCTTTCTGGACCAGAGAGATTTTGTGACAAGAAAACTCAACTGATGGATGATATTACAAATCCTGCTGTTTTCTTCCCCTTCAGTGTGACGGTTAAAGAAAAAAAAAAAAAGGGTAAGGTGGGAATGTAATTTTGCTTTTGGAGCCAGTGGTTTAAGAGAATCCAGCCTGGAGTCAGTTGAAGTGACAGTGAAGGAGTGCAACACGAGGACCTTTGCAGCAATAATGAGAAGGGTATTCATGGAGAAGCACTATCGCATTTATCTCTCATTGCATCTTCACGCACACGCAAACTGTTTTGTTCGACTGACGGCTATTATCAGCACACTACTAGCAGAAGCAGAAGCGCACAGTGACCTCGGTGTTGTCGGTGAGATGGGTAGAGTTGTAATGTCTCCACTGTAACACCGATGTCTTAGCACGACCCCCGTTTTTCTGCTGAAAAACAGAAGTTGTTTTCTATTTTGGGAGAAAAGTCAAGAGTAATCCGACCCATATGTTATTATAGGTGGTTAGTTAAAATCTTACATATCAGAGTCTGGATAGGTATGACACAAAAAATTAAATCTCCCCCCCATCCCCATGCAGCTGCTGTTACAATGTCTTGAGTCTATCAGACCCATCAAAAGCGTCACAATTTTAAAGGCTTGCAACTGCCTAACTTTGTTTGGTTCAATACTGATTACTAGTACAGCATTTACTGGTCATGAATTTTACATGAAACAGTCCACATACAGTATGCAAGTAGGTTGCTTAAATTTTTTCTATAGTTTTAGATACTGAAATGTCTCTCCCCACGAGCAACAGTCATAAGCAACATGCAAAATATACATGAAGCAATCCAGACTTCTCAAAAAATGCTATGTAGTTGCACTTTATTCAAGCTTCAGCATATAACTTTAATAAAAAATATGTTTTCTCCATATTTGTTAAAGTTGTGACCATGTTGTGACAGTTTGATATGAAACAGATAATCTGTGAAAACAATCAATCTCCTCCACCTGAACTACTATTGCTGGCTAAAGTAATGCAACACTCCGGCCAAAACAACCAATCAGAACCAAGAGGAGGGTCTTAGTGCTGTCAATCAACCTCATTCACTCACTGCTAAATGTGTTAATGGTGGAAAAACAACTTATTATTGCTAGCTACAGCATAGCACAGAGCAAGGGGAGGGAGGGAGCAGCCACATAAGATTGTGATTGACAGCACTAAAACTCTCCTGTCTCTGATTAATTGTTTCTATATATCACTGGAAGAAGGCAGATGAAATAAATTTGTCATTATTGTAATTGACAGGGCCCCAATTTTTTTCTGATTTCTATGAAAAAAAATAACATAAAAATTGTGGAAGGCCTCTTGTCGGTCAGGGGCCCTTGGAAATGTCCTAACTTCTTCCCCCTATCCAGCGCCCCTGCTAAGAGATGATAGGGGAAAAAAGTGCACCTTGTAGGTAAACCATGGATGTTGTTTCTCACTTCTGTGACTATCAGTCATCAAAGCAAACTTCATTTTAAAGCGTCTTTATTGACTGAATGGCAGATGAGTTAATTTTCCCTCAGATCTCTGCTTTGCCAGTAGAATAGGAGTCTATCATCTGGAGTTCACAAGTTTATTTTTACTACCTAACAAACTGCTGTGAAGAAGGGAAGAAAATGTAGATTTTGTGATATAGGAGGGAGGCCTAGATCACAGTGAGGTTCTTGGCCAGCTACAAATTCTTGATCAAGTTGTATGGGTCAGAGTATTATCCTCAGGGATTGTTGCACTGTATGATCAGCAACATGGAGTATAGTCCACCAAAGATATGGTCTAGGAAATTGTTTGCAGAGTTTTGAACTTCAGAATAGGATACTAGTCAAGTGCAATGAAAACTATACTTTAAATTCATTATTAGTTGATAGAAGCAGGTGTTTGGGAATCACAGACATCAAAAACGCATGACTTCCCCATATATTTATTCATTTTCCGCAAGTCAAAATCTGCTATCAGTTTCAAATTGGCAAAGTTTCACCAGCATATTAATTAGGATTTTCATGTCTGTCTTAATCTGAAGTCAAATAGCGTTTTAGTAAGTTTTTGTTAAGGTGGGAGCAATCAAGTCCAAATATTTAGATTTTGAACTAAAGATTATCAAATGCAGCTCAGAATTTCTAAAACTATATAAATATATATGAAGGAGAACAGCTTCTGGCAATATTTTCTTTGGATACAACAAGAATTAATGTTCTAATTAGCATTCAACATTGTTTTCCACTTCCGTCTCAGTTACCAGTCGTACTAAACAATAACTTTGTCCAAGCAGACGGACAGCAGGTGGTTGACATTTAAATACCAAACAGGAGGTGTCAGTGAAGCAGATGTTCTAAACACAAGCCCCTGCCAACAAATGTACAATATGCTGTAAGCCAAATTGGCATCCCTAAATAGAAAAGCAGCATTTTATTTCCATTTTTTTCCGTTACTTTTCTTGCTAATTAGCAAACAGCAACGTCCATGCAGTAAAGGTTACTTGAGTTTCGTTCAGTTGTGTTACTTCTACAGAGTTTTACTCTGATTTTCTTTAAAACTGTTTCTTTTTTTAGCTTTTGTCAATTCCTTTTTCACTGTAATTTTCTCTGCTTGCAGTATGAAGGGAAAAAAAGGGATAAGTTGTCAAGAGATTCTCCTTCTACCCTCTGTCTGAAAAAGCAGGAAACGAAATGCAAAGGTGCTCCCTGCTGGATGTCAAAGGGGAGCACTCTTATCATCTGTATCCATCAAATGAAAATGCCTGGTCTCAGTGGTACTGCGATGCGGCATTGTCAGAATTGCACATGCCATTTTAAGGGGACACACACAAAAAAAAAATGTACACATGGAAACATGGAATAGGTCTTGCTGTCCATAAAAATAAGCAACTGCAACTCCTGCCTGGAGACATGCAGTGACAGGACCATATAATTTAGGTAAACATTTACAACCAGAGAGATGGCCCATATAATTATTCGCTAATTTTGATCATGATCAAAATTTGGTTTAATTCAACAACCCCTTTTTTGGAACAATAACAAAATAAAATGAAACTCATGCACACTTCCTGACTATACAAAAAATGACTGAATTTCTCAAAAATAAAAAATAAAAATCAGACAAACATCAGTGTGAAATTTTATTCTGTAGGATCAAATTGTTGGTGAACTTGGAAAAATATCCAATGAGATTTAAAGTTGTTTTAAGGAAACAAAAGTCAATCTGTGGCTCAGAGTATTAAAATAATATCCTTGGGGAAAAAAGAGAAATCTGACTTTGGTTCTAAAAATTTCCTTCAAAATGCAAGAGGCCCCACAAAGCAGTTCCCCATGACTTTATATTTTAGTCGACTACATTTAGAGTAAATCTGACTATAATGCAAAAGGATTTAGTAAAAAAAAAAAAAAACGAAAGCAAAACTAGAGTGAACACAGATGTCAAATTATGCCTAAAACATAGTCAAAACAAAGTCAACAGACTGTAACTAAAGCTAAATCAAAATGTGCTGTCAAAATTAAGAGTCGCAAAAACAAGAAAATGAGTTTCATTCGTTTCATCAAGTACCCAATGAGCACGAGAGCAGGTGTTTTCAATCGTTCGTGCCAGTCTCCCAGAAAGACAAGCCTCTGCCAACGACTGATGGCCAAACTACGCAGCAACAACTATGACACAAGGACGATTACATCACACACCTGGCCGAAAAGTCACAACACTATTAGGATTATTAGCTTTATCACCAAAGTGTTTTTAAGGATGCTGAGAGTGCCTGCATGCATACAGAACATGTTTTCAGACAAAGGAGGCAGCCATGAACTCAGGAAAAAGAAAAGACAAAAATCTCTGGAGTGAAAATGTGGAATAGTCCGAGTATGGAAACAGGGGAGTGTCAAACATCACCTAGCTTAGAAAAAAGTTTCAAATATTTCACTCTTTTAAAAAGACAACAATCTAATTAAATCTTAACCCCTGTTTGTATCTGTAGGCTGTAAAAATGTGAAAACTATCCATAATGGCTAATTATGCATCTGCCTTTGACAAAAAAGTATTGGGGTGTAATAAACGTATACTTTATTTATTGAGAAAAAAATTAAGTGTTTTTATACTGTAGTCTGACATTTTAGTTTATTGAATGTATTAATTCCTAATAAACATTTTCTTCTTTTACTCTACTTTTACATTCATATTCAACCATATGATATGAAATAGTTTGAATTTGCTGTATGGCATTCTCAGGAGACGAGGGAGACAAGTTTGGCTTGATGGAAAGAAATTGATGCTGCTAATATCACTGAGTAATACTTTGGAAGTGGTTTTACAAATCTCGTAATCTGAAGGGTTTCTGAAGAATCCCATAATGTCATAAGAACCGCAAAATAACTGGCTTTGGAAGAGAAAAAATAAAACTGATAATTTTACTGTAATGAGAAAGCTTTGTCATAATTACAAGATAGATAAGTTATAATTATGGGTTCAGTTTTCCTCTGAGTGGCGAAAATGGACTTCCATAGTAGAATATTTTTGACTGTGGCTAAAAATCATAATTGTCTGCAGAACAGAGAGAGAACGCTTTCAAGCACGGTTATACATATTATTCCATTTCTAAGTTGTGCATGTTGCAACAATCAACTGTAATATTATGGACTGTATCCTCCAAACAGTACATAGATGTATATTCCTCACTAAAGTCATATTTAATGTGAAAAACAGTAAAATATAAAAAGCTGCAACTGCTTGATAGCTATCCTGACTTGTGACTGGCTGTATTTGTCTTAAACTTAGACACATTTACAACATTTGGTCATTGCAGACTGTTTTTCACACTGACCTTAACTATGGTGTTTTAGACATCATTAAGTCATGAGAAGTACTTTGCCTATGTAAAATCATACTAATATTTCGTTGAGTCAGCCTCACACTGCCTGTGTTGTTTTAAAAATCTCCTGCAATGTCACAAGATTTATTTCCATCCAGCGTTGCATTAATATTTCACCAAAGTCTTGCATTGTAGATGGGAGAGTCTGACCGCTGCGCCAAGTCTTCTCCTGCACAGCATGAAGATTCTCAAAATAAAGTCTAATGCTCCCTGAAGTACTCTTTCACAATTTGAGCCTGATTAAATCCGGCTATTGCCATTTTGGTAAGTCACCAGGGAATGAACAGTCCATATATAGAATAACCTGCTGACCAAAAGTGCTGGAGATGCGTTTGGGTTGCTCGGTGAGGGTTTGTTCTTAGCTGGGGTTGCTAAGAAACAGCGCTGTGCCCTTCAATAGTGACTTAATAATTGGGAGATTAGATAAAAGGGCTCATTTCCTAGACACCAAAAAACTTATTGGCAAAAAATGCCTGGGTGTTTTTTTTTAAGCGTTTTGGTTGCTTTTAGAAGCTATAGAGACCCAAATGCAAGAACAAAAAATAAGCAAAATATGAATTTTGCATAATAGATTCCCTTTTAACGAGCAACAAGTTCCCCATCCCCAAACAATCCTGCTGTGTCTCCTCTCAGAAACATCACCAAGTATCCTAAAAATATTTAGGGCTGAAACGATTCCTCGAGTGACTCTAGTAACCTCGATTATTAAAATTTCTCGAGGAAAATTTATCTGCCTCGAAGCTTCGTTACATCATGTTTTATTATTTAGCGCACCATATTGCGGTCGGGACATTATTGGCGTTGCGCAGAGCTCTCACTTCCGCCTCTGAGTTGTCGACGAAAGCTAAGTGTTAGCAGCGTAACGTCCAATTTTCAAGTTTGGTCTTGGAGGATTTTATTGACAGATGATAATGCCGGGTGTTTTTTTTTTTTATTTTTTGTTGGGGTTTTTTTGTTTTTTGTTGGGGGACTAATAAGAATCTTTAAATTGACTGGCACAATGCCTGGAGTACGGCAGCCTTTCTCCTCCCGGAGATGCTGACTGGTAACGCCCGTTCAAAGCGAACGGCGGGGAAGAGAACGGCGGGAGTATTTATACAGGTGAGCAGATTGACTGAACACTGCAGGTGGCTTTGCTTTAGATGCGTAGCTTTACGGACAAACTGGAAAATAAATTTCATATCATCCCAGTCTCAACAAATGAGTGGCGGAGCGCCTCGTGGTGGTATATAGCTTTTTGTGTTTCTCTTTGTGACGAACGAATGTGTCGCTAACATAAACACAAAAGCTATAAATGGTGGGAGTTCATCTATTAAACTGACTGAAGATGAATATATAAACTAAATGGTGGAGTATAGAGAATTTTCTAAGCGTATTTGTGAGCCTGCCTCTATTATTAAATTGATCATAATTTCCGATTTTTGTATAACGTTTTTCTGGTTAACTTAGAAAGTGAGATATTATTGTTACAGGTTAATTTTCTAAACTCCAGAAAAGTTATTGCTTAAATATAAAAAAAGTTGGACTGATGTTGGTATCCAATAGTAACACTGCTGTTATGTTATATTTACCAATGTTTTTTCTTATAAAATCTTGTATCCAATTACTCGATTAATCGTAATAATAATCTATAGAACACTTGATTACTAAAATATTTATTTACAACAGACCTAAAAATATTTTACACTATTTACAAATCTTTAAAATAATTTCAAAATACATTTCTAACCCTCCCTAAATTAAAGGATTATGCAGTAATAAGAGGTGATGTTGCTACTGTACAACATAGCCTATATGCAGATCTGTTTGTTTTTCAAGAATCAGACTAAAACTTTTGCTTCAGCTGCAGGGAGAATCCATATCTAATAATCAGTTATTATGGAGCAATTTTATCAGCACCATCTGGCTGCCGCACACTCCTTCAACTCCTTTGAAAGCAGCAAAGCTTTAGGGGTTAGCTCATAACATCTGAACCACATCTGGCTCGTATAACACTTAGACTACCTTATGTTAGGCCCAACTGCTAACCTTTAGGCCCCATCTGGCTCTTACAATACTTACCATAATCCATGTTAAGGCTCAATTATGAAATCTGGGCCACGCGTGGCCTACGTGACATTTTGATGTGCTTCACCTAAAACTATCCGAGAGTGATGCTATCGCTTCATCTGTGCTTGATCCAGATTTAATAGGATATACTTTTTCGCTCTGTATCATAAAGTCGCCAACTTTAAAATATTCTTATTAATGTTGGGTACTTGATTATGGCTGAATAAAATTACATGAGGAACAATTTGTTCTAAAAATTATTCAAAAAAATTCAAAATGAAATGGCTGATTCTACTAAGACAGAGAAATTACTTTAGACATATTAAAATAAATATAGCAGATAAACTGCATTATATAAGTAATGTTATAGTTAAATACACTGTGCATGTAGTGCAAAGGAAAAAAATGCCTCAGACAGGATAAAAAAAGTAGGGTTGAATTTTGAGTTGTTGTGCTGTTTGCTCCCTCCCACATGAGATAGGAAGAACATTTTTTTTTAGTTTTTCTCCTATTAAACAACAGTCATGTCAAAGCTTAGTCTGGCATGTCTGTGTACTTGTCTTCAACTCACTTCCTAGCTTACAAATCCCTTACCATGTTTATTTCAATCAAACTGTCTTAAACCTAATTTTCTTTCATTTCAACAAATTGGTAAACCAGGTGCAACAAAGAGATCTTACTCTAAAACAAAGTGTTAGTTTATGCTTTCGAGATGATAAAATGACGTATAAAGATGTCAGTAGGTTAGCAAAACAACACAAACAGTGTAAACACAAGAAATTTCTGCCAAGTTTCAACCTGTTGGCCAGTTTTGGGATTAAATTACAGCTGAGTTAATATGAAACGAGAGGTTGGAAACCAAGAAAAACCAAATAAGTTCCTACATTTCTATTAAATAGTTCACTGGAGACAGTGGAAACTTGTGTCGCATAAAGTTGGGGTTGCCAGTATACTGTGGAACAAAACTACTAAATAATAAAAATGACCCCAGTAGAGCATAGTGATGATATAAATATTAAAAAAGACAAATGTTTTTACACCTTTATCCTACAAATAGATAAATCTGTAGATCTTTTCTTCAATTGAATCTATGATATACTGAATCAGGAAGGAAGCAAGATGAAGCAGAATATAGAGGGGAGAGAAGAAGCTGGATGAAGCCCTGAGAAATGAATTTCAGAGACAACAGAATGCAGAGGCCTTTAAACAAAGCCAGCATAAAATATTCAGAGCCAGAGGACATTTTAAATACATGGAAAGAAAAGAAAGCATTGTGTAAGTGATTCGGGTTTCTTTCATGCGTACAATTGATTGAAATAGTTGTTATTATCCCACACTTGTCAAACAGTGGCAAAATGCCAGAGAAACAATGCCATGGAAAGTGGGCTTAGATTAGACCATTGTGTGAGCTTTGTTTAAAATCAGTGCCATGCATCTTTGGAGCCAAGTCATCCACTTAGACATGCCTCTAATTATATTTTGTCAGCCAGGGCCACTTGAGAACAGAAAAGGTTTTATCAGGAGGGGGGGGAAAAAATAAAAATCTTTGTGACGTAGACTTTATAGTAGCAGTGTTTTACTCTCAAAGTGTTCATCCTCCAATATATTAGTCAAGTGGCAGAGAAAAACACCACAATATTTATTCATTTTTTGTCCGTTTCAAGATTGGTCTTGCAGGTGTGTGCTAACAGAACGTTCCGAAACCATGTGGCGGTGACAGTTTGGGACCTGGCTACAACCCTTCCCCGTCAACAAAAAGTGACATTTTTTTTGACAACTTTGAAGTCTTATGATCCAACTCACTAAATTCCAAGCCAATCAATCCAAACATTTATGAGTTCAATCAGATACAGAGGCTGTAAGTGGCCAAAATGGGATCAAAATGTCAACTTCAATCCAACAGGATGACTTCAGGTTTGTTGTAGATCATGAGTGCAAGAGAGTTTTTGGTAGGTATTGGGAAGTTCTACAAGTGTACCAAAACTCATATCTGTATCGTAAAGTAAGCAAAATAAGGAGGGTGTTGTAAAAGTTACTGGTGAGGCGATGTTGAGCTATTTGCGTTGCAAAATCTGTGAAATCCTTAAAGTCGCATTTCTCCCACAACTGATGCACGTGCAAATACTTGAGTTTTCCCTCTGTGCCACAAGATAAAGTGAAAAGAAAATCAATACAGACACTAGGTAGTATCAAAAAGCGTTTTTATTGACCTAAAACTGTTAAAGTACCAAAAGAGGGAGCCACCACAAATAACCTAAAACTACTATTTTTGCTCAGATTACTTGTTCTACTTTAATAGTTTTGCTTTAACTATTCAACTTTAATGTGTTTCAATGAACAAGCTTCCCAATAGTTCTAACATTATCAACATCTCCAGCATGACACGTTCCCAACTGTACAATTCAGAATATCCCATAGCATGGTGCTAATGCACACAGCAGTGCTGAATGTGCTTAGATGTGCATTTGTCCGTTGTGCTACATCCCATAACACTTAATTTGCTGTATTCTTGTTTATAACCCTGTATATTTCCTTTGCTGTGTCTCATTTGCAGCTACAGGGATCCAGTTCCCTCATGGGGACGGTATGGTTCCATCTTCTACCGACATCATTTAAACAATTGAAAAGATAATGCATCTACTGTGCCATCTTAGACGCAGGCGGTGGGAGGAGGTGTTGGTTTTAACAATTTACTGTAAAGAGGCAACCAGCGCAAAGCTCCCTCGACAGGCAGAACCCCATCTGCTGACGTTTATGTTCTGTCTACATGATTTTAGCGTTCACACTGGAAATACGCTTTTCCCCCCCTTTCATCAGCAGTACAAACATTTACATTGTCCCACCACTCTCTTGATGATTCCCATTTCTCTCTCTGTCTTTTCTGTTTGTGTGTTGGGATGTGTTTAGGCCAGGATACGGTTCATGAATTATCTGCAATCAGCCAACACACCTGATATCCACACAGTAATCAAATTCTGCAGTCTGAATACCCCCGGACTCATTTGCCAGGAAAGGAATAGGGGAAGACTTTTCTTGTCTCCAAGATCCTGGAATATTTTTATTTTTCATACAATTCTATTCTTTACTTTCCAAGACAAAAACATATCAGCTCATCTACAGTCTCTGCACTCCAGTGTTACACCTTTTGGGCAATTCTGCACCCTGCCAAATTCGGTTTGGCAGTCCTCCCCCCAACTGCCTTTTGCTCTGTCAGCCATCATCTCCAATCAGCTCAGTTCAGTCGTCCACAACAAAACCTTAATAAATCAAACTCTTCTGCATCCACAACTGTTTCTTACATAGGTGTAAACGGGATTTAAAGTACTGAATCTTTTGTGTTAACCTGCCAGTCGTTTTGAATATGCAAGAATTTGTACAAAACCGTCTCAGTACAGATGTGAAAGTATGCCACAAAAAATGAAAGGCTTCAGTAACGGACAGTGGCCACGTCCAGAGAATATGCCATTCTGCTAATTTTTAGCACTACCAAATAACTAGATGAGGTTTTAATTTCATCCCATGCTGTTCTTACATATAGCTATCTTTAATTAAGGATTTTTAACAGAAAAAAAAAATAAATAAATCAGTGAAAGGATTTTGCATGAATTATAAATAATTCCATGACTGATTAAAGCTGCTTTCCATGTACATATATTCTTTTGACACAATGGGACCATCAAGCTGAAGAGGTGTCCTCTAACATTGTGTGTAAGCCGGAGTGAAATTATAAAGAACAATAAAAAAAGACATCAAAAGCAGACGGAAGAATTTGGTTGCTCATTATGTTCATGTAAAACCATATTACAACTTTCTTATGGCAAAGATTATGTCCCATTTGACAACCATATGTAAGTATATACAAGTGATAACGTTTCACATTTTATTCATTTAGTTCAGTCAAAGTGCCAGTCAAAAATGAATCTCATAGCACTTGCAAAGGCAGATTCAAGTCCTGTAATATATAACAAAGTCAGTCTAATCTGACTCTTGTGAAAGAATTTGAATTATATATTTCAATTTGATCCTCATTAGACTACAATGCAATCCAAGCAAGTTCAGTTTATAACCTCATGCTAGTCGGTAAAAAAATCTTGAACTATGGAGACAAACACCTTCCTTTCAACCAGAAAAAAACCAGGATAACCAGTTTGGTATTATCAACTAAGCACTGGTACAGAATTGCTTTCTAAGTTCTAAAAAAAATTCTAGGAGAAAACTACTAAATATATCTATTTTTATGCAAGCTTCATATGATTGGTCACTACATGATTTGCAGTGTTGGCTCTCTCTTTGCTCACTTTAATTGGATATCTTGACAGGAGCTATATAAATAACATTTTAATTAGTAACTTCTGATTTGTGTTGTGACTAGTAAGGGCTGCGGTGGGCAGACAGAAATGGAGGACGGCATGACAGAGACGCTGGACAGATGAGAAAATGAGGGGAATGCATCCACATTTTAGACAGCAAAATGTGGATGCATTCCAGTTATACTGACTTAGCAAAGGTTGAGTGTATGCTTTTTCTATACAGATTAATTTACACAATTTTACTTTAATTTTGGCAATAGATTAATTTAAGCAACACAAAATCTGAGGAACCACCATGCATTGATTAGAAAAAAAACCATAGATTGATATAGTGGTAATTGTTAAACATTTTATTATGAATTTTCACATTCAGAAAAAACTATTCGGTTTTGACCTTGTGTTAGACTGGCGAACCGACCCGTGGTGTTTTTACAAGGAAGGGTACAGACAGCGGATGGATGTATAGACAAAGAGTTGTGGATTGCCTTTTAGCATTGTCTAACATCAGATTTTTCCCCACACTAATTGTATGTTGTCAAGTTTTACATTAAATTAACCTTTGACCCCTAGAGCCTCTTGGAACCAATGATATTGCCCCCAAATTAGGGGGGTCTAAGGATGACGGGGTTAAAAAAATTGCCTGACGCTGCTATTGCAATAGTGGATAAATCTATTTGAAGAGTTTTTCACACATCTGTACACATCTGTTCAATACATTTGGAGTGAGAGAGTACATTTCTATTACCATTAAGACACACACTTTCTAAAAAGGGTGGTGCCTTTTACAACTTTTTAAATCTTAAACTATGAGTACACCACTCCCTGGAGGATGGTATACCCGCCACATCAATTTTAATAGATATTACACCTTGATAAAGATGAAACTAACACTGTTGCGAAGAAAAGGATTCCTTAGGCGTAAATACACTCTTTACTTCTCTCCTGCATCATAGCTTGGCCTTGTGTAACGTCCAAATCGTGCAAAGCAAAGATTGCTGTTCTTGCCAAAGGGTGTCGAGTGGCTTTGAAAAGAGCACAGATGTATTTAACTGCCCCAGAAAGTAGCCACTCGGGTACTTCAACATGAGAGCAGAATCAAAGCAGCAGGTAAATGCTTTCAACAAGGGTCAGCACAAAGAGGCTATTTGAGGGGGAGCAAAGGGTGGTTTCTCCATGTATAACAGCACTGAAGAGGCTGGCACAGCGTGTCCAGGTATGTCCATTCCCGGGCCTCCACTGCAATCATCACCCACATCAAAACTAGTCTCATTGTAGAGAGATGGTTGAGCAAGAGAGCCCAGCATACTTTCAGATACTTTTGTGCCTTTAATATATGCTCTTCTTGTTTTGTTTTTTTTGTTGTTTCAAAAAAAATGCACTTATTTTAAACTAAGCAAGCCAACAGGTAGCTAATAAGCAAGTGGTTAAGTAAAAACATAATATACAAAGTGAAAAAAGGATTTTATTAAGACTGATAAATATGTCAGTATATGTGTCAACCAGTCACTTTCAAGGAAGCAAGCAAAGGTAGAATTAAAAACTGAACCGTGTGGAAATGAACAAAAATATTAGCAGCTTTGACTTTTTACCAATGTGACATTTCAGTTTTTAAGATAGGAAGAACAAGTATTTAACTCAACCTGACAAGGCAGTAGGTTCTTTAGGACATTTAAATGATGGCAAACCCAATTCATGCTATTTTTTAGGTTATTATGAACTGCCGCCTTCTTTTTATGGAAAGTAAGTCTTGACCTGCCTGTTACTGGGGCGGGGCCACTATGTCCCATCTCTCTTAAGATTCCAGCACAATTTATTACATCCACTAGTGACTTCAGAGGTTTCTATTGTTCTGCCAAAAAGTGACAATTTGCCGAATTAAAGTAGCAGGTGTATTATTTCTCTGAGCGCCAGAGCCAGCAGTCTCTCGCAGAGGCTGCCCGGTTTCTGGCAATCCACTTTGGCTCAACACCCATTTGCATTATTTGTTCTTTATGTTTTTGATCTGCTTTTCTTTTCTCAGAAACAGATGTGATTTATCATGTAACTAAATGTAATGTTTCAAAGAAAAGACATTGTGATAAAGAAGAAAGGAAAATACATCCATTTATGCTTACACAACATTTTACCACTTTTAGCCAAAGTGTAATTTTGAATAAAATACCAAAACAATAAAATAAAATACAATAAAATTGGTTGTAACAAAATTCCATGCCACAAGATCTTGTGAACATCACAACATTTCTCAAATATAAATCCCTTGCAAAGTTTGTGGTTTGTTTTGTTTTTTTTTGCCAGACTTGATCTGGTCAAACGAAAGGAATTAGCAAGATGAGCTTGACAACCTGTTTCTATGTTTGACTCATATTGAAGTTAGAAAAAAAGTTTTTGAGTTGCCCTAGAGGCAGTGAAGAAGCCTCCACCACTTTTAAGCTGTTTGTGTGACACCATGTTGATTTGGAAGCACCATGAGAAAACTTAAACCGGCTAACTTTCAGCTGCCAGCAGCGTAGAGGTTAGTCATTTTTAATGAATCTCAACTTCTGCAGTGTTAACACACCACAAGCTGTATTGAAAAGTGACAGGACGTTCTGAATATCCTGTCTTGTTTTATCTGTTGTAGAGACATGAATTAGATTTTTCTAAAATAACACATTCGACCTTACTGAAATAACATGAACATGTATTCCGTATTTATTATTTCTTATACGATGGTGTCAGGCAAATAACTAGACAAAACCGCTGACTAGCTGGTTTTCCTTCACACCAAGGTGGGTTTTTATTAGACGTAACTATTTCATCCTTGAAATAGTTACACTGTTTGCATGTATTTTTGGTGCATGTGCCTTATTTATTAGCATTTGATGCATTTACCGGGGAAAAACTAGAAGTGCTGACTTAATCAGATTTAGATGTCACATGTATACACTCAGACAGTACAATGTTGTCTTACTCAAATAAATACAGACTCCTGGGTTTATGCATTAAAAAAAACTACACATCAATATGATTTATTGCTGAGGAACTGGCTTCTCTTAAGAGCTGAAGCTAAAGAATATTGCTGGCTCTGTAAAAAGACATTTTTGCTCTGTTGAATATACGATTTAAAGTGGTAACGAAGACAAGTTATATTGTTTAGTCTCAAGTTTTATTTCCTCTCTACTGTTTTGCTTTCATTGAAACACTCCCTTAGATTTCTCATAAGACAACTTGGTCTACATTGTCAATACTGGTTTATAATGGCAATTTAACAGTCTAATATTTATGTTGTATGGGAACAACAGGGAAGTTGAGGAGTTGTTGGTCGTTTTGAGCTTCAGCATTCAGGACAGACATACCAACTGTAAGTTAACTGTGTAAATCAGTCAAGGGTTAATTCGGTCAAAGTCTAACGCATCATACAAACCATCCAAAATACTTAAAATTGTTGAAAGGATGCAAAGGACAAATGCAAAAACACTCATCCCAATAGCTGTATACAGAAGAAATGAAATGCTTGGATTTAAACTATGAACATACTTGAGTTGTGAATCCACTTGTGTGCAATCAAATGTCTCAAGGTTTTGGATGTATTTAGCTCGGTGTCCAGGGTTTCCAGCATGATGATACTCAGATGGAATGTTTCTTTTTATTGGGTGATTTAGTTACCTCCACGATGTACTAAAGTTGAAAATGTCTGGTTGTCTGCAACATATTTAGGTGCGTGAATTAGAAACCGTCTAGACGGCAAACGGCCTTGAAATTTTTCCATCATTGTTTAAAAAAACAAAACAAATCAAAAAGGTCAATGATGGAAAGTATTCTGTTAACACAACTCCTGGCAATAAAGCCCCTTGAGACCAAACAATTTTATGTTATAGATTGCTTTTTCTATGTAAGCCTGCACCTACAGTCAATATATGTGTGCACGGATGACTTGAATATCTAGACATCAGAAGGGTAATGGATATATCGCATTAACCTCGATATGTGTGTTTTGGTGCATGCGTTTGTCACCAGGAGACCCATTGGACGTTCCCCTTACTTGAGGTTAGCGCTGTCAGAGACAAAGTGAGAAAAACGTGAGCATACGCACTTGTGTGCGTGTGCATGCGTGTGTGAGGAATGATCAACAGAAAGCAGGTGTGAAGAGCCATAATGATGGCGGTTGGTCTACACGTAGATGAGCTGAGTTCAGCAGGTTTGGGAGCTCATAGCTGCACATTTTAACCTCCAACACACCTGCAAGCTTGCAAGCCATGAATACCAAAAGGTTGCTGTTGTGGAGACTCACTACACGAGAGGTAGGCATTTTTGACTGAATTTATAATGTTGAAATAACCTTTAATGTTGCCTGCTGCATATTCAGAAATATATTTTTATTCATCAAGCAAAGAGGGATGATGTAGAGGAATTTTTCTCATTAACCTCTAATTAGTCATTGACTGAAAATTTAATACACTACTGTTTAGAGTTATTTTGAATTGCAATAACCTGCTAATGAGGTTATTACTATGTTAACAGAAGAAAATAGGACAAAATAAGATTAGATATTGCCAATAAATAGATCAGAAGGTTACAACTTTGCATGCTTCAGGAAATTATTTAATTTTTATTCTTTTAAATTTTGCCCTACAATAACTCTTTAGAAGACTCTTGAATAAATTGAGTTAAAGCGACACATAAAGATCATTAGAGATCATTTTTGAAGTTGAATTGAAAACTAAATTCCACTGCCTTGAAACTAATACACGCACTATTTAAATCAGGAGCACATTTAAAAGCAGGTACCTTGGATGTGATCGCTTCGTTTCCTTACCTTTAAGTCAGGGCAGCAGCTTTTCAATGTGCCAACATACACAGAAGTAAGGAAAATGTGTAACAGTAACTTCAAAATAAAAAAAAATTGTAAATAACTTCTTTAAATATATTATTCAATAGCTAAGTTGTTTAAGGAACGTTAAATGAAGCATAACAAAAGAATATAGGTTCACGAACACCTCAGTGATGAGGCTGAAAACCTCACATCAGAACGCACTCTGCACCTGTTCCTGGCAGCCCATCATCCTCTCACTTCCACTTCATCAGGCAGTGAAACAGACACCTCTCCAATTCCCTAAGGATCCTATAGGCAGGGGACAGGAGGAGAAGCTGAGCGTGGATGATGGGATACTGTTTAAACCACACATCAGTTTTCTCCCCCCCTATCTGTCTACTTCCATGCATCACTCGCCACCCGCCGTGGTCGCCTCCCCGACTCCAATCTCTGTTTTTCCCCAATTTCTCCACTCCACCATTGTGATCTGACAGATTCGTTTATTTGTACAGAGAGAGCCCAACCAGGAAAAATAAATGAATAGATGAAAAAGAAACACGACTGTCACAGCAAAAACCCAAACATCCTCTAATTGAGATCATGTACCCATAGCGATGTTTATCTAAAGGAGAAAATATATTATGGGACTGAAAACGGTATCAGGAAATGGGGCCTCATGGAAACACGTGTGTCCTTCCTAGTGTCTGACAATTTTTTATTTTTTTTTAGGCAAAAAAAATAAATCTGTTCTCTTGTCTTCAAAACATTGGCATATTTTGCCAATTTAGAATTAAACCTCCTAAATTAATCCAGGATTAAGGTAAAAAATAAAAAATGCCAGAATTGTATGCTACACTTCTGTATAGTATTTTTTTTACAGTTTCAAGTGGATACCAATTAATGTAATTTACATGTCAAAAGTTGGACTCAAATAGGCCTTACAGCAATAAGGTCCTAGGTTTAAATCCTGGACTCTGATATTTTTGCATTGAGTTTCCATGTTTCCCCCAGTTCCTACAGAGTGAAGCAGCATGACAACATCTGCAGGTATAATTACATATAAGTGTATGATATCTGTATCTACTGGGTAACGTAGATACTAGAATTTTATAGGTTTTTCTGTGCCATTTATTCACAAGCCTCTTTAAAAGCCATGGGAAGCAAGATGAGTTGCTCCTCTAAGCTGTATTGGGAGGCAGTTATGAAACAGAAGAAAAATGAAAGAAGGCAGTTTTAAATAAGTAAAGAAAAAAATCAGGCAGGTGACATAACAGACTAAGCAGCAAATCAAGTGAACCGACAAGGTGCTGGGTCTTCATTTTACAAGGATGATGTGGAGAAACGAGAAAAGAAAATTGGAAATTTATCGAATGCTCAGGCAATCCAGGAGCATTTTGAATTAATACAGAGAAGCAGGGGAGTGATACTGACATGGTGGGTCTGTCAAAAAATATCTGAGGTTAATGAAAGCACTCCTCTTGGACTGATTTCACTGCTAACTCCTGGGGTGTGATTCATGCATAAAACCATACATATGTCCTCCCTTTTTGCTACAGCAAGCAAGTACATTTTACCCTCATATTTGCGTCTTATTGCATCTATTTACATGCATCTCTCTCTATTTTATAAATCAATATCTTCATGAAAGCAATGCATCTCTGTTGTCTCAGCCTTACTCCTTTGCTAGCTTTGTTTTCCAGTTTTTATCCCCTGTTGTACTCTTCTGTCATAACCTTTTTATGTAGCTATAATTCCAGTGGTTATTACTAGTGTTTATTTTTTTAAATACGTCTCAGTCAATGTTTTATCATTGTTTAAAGCTCCCCAGTAACCTTCATCTGAAAAGTACCACAGTAAAGCTTTATGGTGTGCTCACACTGATGGGCAACCAATCAGCAGTAAAAAAAAAAAAAAAAAAAAGTAAAAGCAAACTATATACATTACTGAAGAATTGTTCTCATTATTCCCTGTCTGTAATAAATCTGCAGGAGGTATAAAAAATGTATAAAATAAAGTTCCACTAGTCTGTTATCCTTTACTGTTAGATTGAAACAGACAAACTGAAAGTATGTTACCCAGCAGTTTAGATAGATGTTATTCCGAAACACACCTTGTATAAAGAAGATGGCCAAAAGTATGTAAGTCGCTCTTTGTACTGCCAAAAAATAATAAACAAAAAAAAAATGGCTGACTAAAATGCTGGCAGGAGTGAAGTTCACACTGTGGCTCCATAATTTTCAGCTTATAATAGTTTGCGTTGGGTTTAGTCTGGTCTGAATTGGGGCTGTTTGAATGTTGCAGGTTTTTGTACTTGAGCTTGTTTTTGTCTTTGTGCCAGTAATATCTACATCTGTGTGACGCTGTTTTAAGTGACTACTTAAGCTCGCCATAGAGCTGGTTACATACCTTAATCACTGTTGAAAATGCTGAAATAAAGCTCTGATTTTTGTCGTCCATTGTTACTGTAATTGATTCAGAAAGCTGGTAGTGTTCCCAAACAGGAGATTACGATGGGTGGTCCACCTGCTTAACCGTGCTGCTAAGCAGGAGTCACACTTACCATAACGTTGTTGAAGATCGCTCTCAAGGGTTAATACAAAGCTGGTTATCGACTCTCTAAGTCGACCTGAGTATCGAGTGCATGAATATGTGTGTATTTGTGGGTGCAAAAGGGTGAATGTGATTCTAGCTCAAAGTGCTTTGCGTGGTCAGGGTGACTAGAAAAGGGCTTTGTAAATTCAGTCAATTTGCCATTTATTTGTCTTTAAAAATATGGTAAAATGGTGTGAGGATGACATTGACACAATGAGAACGCGATTTGTTCTGCACTCCTACACTGTGATAGATGATGATATCTTTTCAGAGTGCGCTTTTTCATCCCAAAATACAATTAAAAGTTTCTATTCTTGTGGTTTTAGCAGAAGTGAACTTTGGATTGAGTCTGCTTTGGCTGCTTTTGGTGCATTAGGATAAACTTGGCTGTGATAGACTATCAAGCATATCACAGCAAAGTTCAAAAACCAATCACTCTTTCTGATCTTTGTGATGCTGAACATCCCCAACTCCATAGGTGTCACACTCGTGGGGGATGTGGGTGTTTTAACACACACTTTTCGTGGTGAGATTGTCGACATCCTCAAACTCCATTTCTGTGGCAATGTCTTAATGTCATCAATTTAAATATGAAGTGAAATTGATGGTAAAGTGTATATCCTAGTAAACAATTTGTGGTGCTGAATGTTAATATCTCGCACTCAGTTGCTCCTCCGATGTTCCTGCTCTTCGTGTGTATGGAACACCAAGGCGGCCAAAAAGGTGTGAGATTTCACATCTTTCACATGAAACGTTTGCTATTAAGACACAAGCAACTGTGAAGTTTATGTAAATGAACCACAGCACCAGCGAATGACAAGATCGTTCTCATCCAATCAGTGTATTCCTCGGATGGAAAAGAACCAATCACAACCAACAAGTTAAAATACTCCAGGAAGTGACAGAAGTTATGAAGCAAGAAGGATTTTAAGAAAAACTCAAGATAAAATACGCTTGAGTTTTGTAGCCTACTGTGTAGTTAAGCAAACGAATATATGAATAACTCTTTATTTTTAGTACAAATAAAATACTATTACACCTCTGGAATTCTGATGTTATATCTTAATTTATCTATAGTCAGTAATTATAATGTGTTGGACTAATTGAGAAATATAATCAAGAGCTATTATCTTTGAATAGTATAATAAAAGTTTGTATGAAAAAAGATCAGTTACATGATTTAAGTAAACTTACACCATCCAATTCAATTGGGTCAAAAACTAATAAATGCAGAAATTGCAAATTTTATGTAATTAATTTTTAAATATGTCTAAAATAAATTCTAAATAAAAAAAAATGTAGGCACATTTTTGGTTTATAAAAGGTTGTTTCCCTCAAATCTTCCTTCAATATACTAATACATTAAGACTTGCCTTCATCATATCAAGTAATGCATTGCACAATTCATGTTAGCAAGTCACCCAGCACTGTTAACTATAAAGTTTTTGAGTAAAAAAAGAAATAAAATAGTGTACGCGTTACACACTCAAACACACACTCAATCACCGACTGCAGGCTTGTCCAGACCAGGAATTAGGCTGGCTGATTGGTGAGTGACACCTGGAATTGAATTTCCCTGCCGTGAGGACCCAAAGGATACGAATGAAAACACACAAACACACACACAAACACACACACAAATCCCTACTGTAAGTTTTGACACACACAAATAAGGAAAAGCTTCCAGATAGTCCAACATGCACACAGATCAGCATAAACAATTGCTGAATAATTTCTGGCACACAGTCATACACACATAAGATTCTTCCAGCTTTTCTTCTCTCCTTTTTTCCTCTCTCCCTCTCCCTTTCTCTCAGACGCACACTCACACTTCTATCCCTTTATTCCCACAAGTCCCTGTTTTCCAATTTACTGCCAAAGCTTTCTCTTCAGAAGCAGCAACAATAAGAATCTCATCTGGAAACTCCAAACCAAAACAAAAACTTAAACAAAGGCCTTCATTATACCACAGCCCCTTGGATGTGATTTGAATGCTGACGACGATTATGACAGCCATGAAGCCAGGCAACAAGCAAGTCCCAGAACTGGGACTGGAGATAATTAGGGAGGGGAGTTCTGCATCGGTATTCATGCATGTTAGACTTATTTATGTTTTCTCAGGTAATCATGGCAGCTAAATGTTTTAAACTCCTCATACAGCTAACTGCAAGGAATTAGGAAAGCTGTAAAGAGTTGAGGGTGTTTTTTTTATTAATAATACTGCTGTAATGCCAAAAAAGATATTTCCAGAATTGATTCAAAATGTGTAAACAAATTCAATAAATTATTTTCTAAAGTAACATTTTGTACAAAATAAAAATAGAGACTTTTTACTTTATTCACATTTTGCACATCTTTGATCTTCCATTTGAGTCTCAGCTGCTTCTAAAAACTGCCTAAGGACTTAAAAACCACCATGCCATGCTTTTTGGTGTCTGGAAAATGAGCCGTTTTAAAAACTTCCCGATTGTTAAGTTGCAATCGACCGACACTGTGCCATTACCTGAAAACCCAAGAGTATCTCCAGCACGTTTGGTCAGCTGGTTTTACTGGGGTATGATGTACAATGGCTGCTGGAAAAGATGAGCGTTTTGCTATTCAGAAACCATCTGCTGCATTCTCATTTATGGCAGGAGACTCCTCTTCCACTTTTCAAAGATGTATGGTTGTATAATTGCAGCCATTTTCAAGTGTGAGTGTAAATATTGATTTTTGGAGGGTGGGGGTTGAACAGACCTATCTGTTCACACCCCTAATCTGTTAAAGGAAGCTTAATAGGTCACCTTTACATTGTTCTGATGCATTTATGATCTTTATGGACTAAATGAAAAAAATACTATATCAAAATGAAGAATTTTGGATTTATCTTCACGGTTTACCACAATTATTTCAGGAAAGATATTTGTACAAATCTGAAAATAAAGGCTTTTGTTTCTCCCTGCATTTTGTATTTATTTATGACATCTCACCTGTACGGTTTGAGGAAAGACCAGAGCCGTCTCCCAGCAGAGGCTTACAAAAACCTGTTTGGCACATTCAACATTCATGTTTCACTTCTTCTTTTGATGGTTATGCAACACTATTTAGCAAAAATTCTAGCAAAGATCATATGGGCCTCATTTTCAATTTTATTTTATTAAAAAGAGGATGTGTTAAACCTTCCAGTACTGCTTAACTTTGGCAAACATACACAGCCACTGCTGATAACTGCAGCTTTTCTCTCATCTTGTCAATAGATATTCTCGCCTCCTGATGCTCTAATAGTCACTTTTGAGGTCTATAGCAAACCCAGCAGCCTTCAGCTAATGTGATGTAACAGTGGGTTCATGAATGAAGTAGAGCATCCTCTCTGGGACTTTAAAATGTTAATTTCAGGGATTTCCCATGTGGTTCCATCACAGAAACAGTTCCCTCTCTAAGCTGTATTGTGGTAAAATGAGTAGGATATGAGTTATTGGAAATGTCTGAGCCGCCTATAATTTCCGAAAAGTTCTGTTCAAAGAGCCAAACTTCATTATAGCATTCAGTCCTGCTACAAACATCTTGGACAGCAAAAAGTAACCAGCAACAACCTGGAATGCTATCTAAAGGGACAAGCAGTGTCTGAAACTTGTCTTTTAGATGGATAAAATTGCCAGATCCCTATTAATCCCTTAAAGGGGATCCATTATGTTTCTTTCAACATGTTAGGATAGGCCTATGCTATACAACACAAGTTCATTACATGTTTTGTACAAAACCATTCTTATATAATCAGATTGGAGTATGATCAGTCCTTTCAGAATGAGCTGTTTTAGGGTCTCTTTTCACTTTAAATCGCTTTCACTCGCACTTTGTACATGTGGAAATTGCTGAAAACAGATGTGCAATTGTGCAACCGTACATGTTTGATCCTGAGACAGACCCAGAAGGAAAAGAGCTTTCTGTTCTGCAACCAATGATATAACAAGTGCTCTCTGGATGGCAAGTCAACAACATAACGTTTGTTTTGTACAACGCTTACAGCGGTAAAACCAGCCGAATGTGACTTAATAATTGGGAGGATTCTAAAGTTGCTCATTTTCCAAACACCAAATAGAGTAAGTTATTGTCAGAAGATGACTGTGGGGGTTTTTTAAGCACTTTGACAGAAAGCTGGGGGGAATCTATCATGCATAGTTGCTTTTTGCATGTTTATTTCTCAACTGCTTCTACGGTGAATTTAAGCATTTTTCATACCTCAGTCAAGGAGACTATATGCAAAACATAGTTTTGAATGAGGAAAACAGTGACTAAGGACAAGAAATGCAAAAGTTACTTGAAAATTTCACTGACAATTTTTGGCAAAATATTTAGAAAAGGGTCAAATGAAACTTTGTCTCCAATGGAGAAAAATATCTTGAACATTCAATAGGAAAAGCAAATTATATTTTTTCCTTCATGTCATATATAGTGACAATATTGTCAAAAATGCGTAGTGTAAACATGTTTATATTCTGTATCCTTTTTCATTTAATCAAAATGGTCCAATGTGTTTAAAACATTAGCATGCATTTATAGGCTCTAGTTTCAAAGATTCTTCCACCTGAATGACTGATCTCCTTCTGCATCCCAAAAGTTACAACTTGGCTTTGGGTGTTTCTGTGATTAATGCTCTCCTTGTCTGGCCTCAGTTTAAGTGGACGGCTATATCTCGTTAGGTTTGCATTTGCATCGAACTCTTTCCATTTTCAGACAGATTAAACAGTGCTCTGTGAGATGTTCAAAGCTTCACATTTTTGTTTTTTTAACCTAGCTCTACTTTAAAACTCCCACACCCCGTCTTATCCCCGACATATCTCATATGTTCCTTCATCTTTACGATGCTGTTAGTTCACTAATTATCTCTCTGAGGTCTTCACGGAACAGTTTGGTTTGCCAATTAGGTGATTTACCTGTAGGGATCTTGAGAATTTAAAAAATGTTCAAATTACAAATAATTAAAAACATCAGATTTTGAAACTGTTTGACAAAAAAAATTAAAAAAAATCAAACTACAGAAAACAAAAATTAAAAACTAAAAAAAAAAAACTGCACGATTAGCTTTTAGGAGTCATGCAGCATTGAGTTTAGACTCTCTGTGTCAACTCAGCATCCACCGACTTTGCCTCCAACTCTGAAACAGATATCTAGCTGACTGTCTGGGGACCCAAGAGGCAGAGAGGGCAGGAAAGAGAAGAGAGATGAGTGTGAATGTTCAAACAATAGAGCTACACCATGCGTAGACGGACAACCACTCAGCCATATAAAAATATCCTCTCATTTTTATTAATCTTTCCCTTGCTCCATCTTCAAGTAGTTTTTTTTTTTTTCCCTCAAGCCCTTTGCAAAATCTTCTCCCTTTTTTTATAATTCTATGTGCACAATGGGGCTTTCTTTTTTTCCCATGCCAAGAGCGATGGTAGAGACAAAATAGATGCATGAGACTTCAACTCTGTGATCATTTACAGATCGCCTATTTGTTGCAAATAATAAGCTAAAATTTCTTGGTAAGCAACATGTTATCAACATGCCGAAATACACAATTAGAATCAGTGGAAAAAATCACTCTTGGTTCACACTTCTATAAGATTTTTTTTTTCAGAATGGCATTTCCTTGTAGTTAAAGAGATAGAAGAATGTTTAAAGTTAATATTTTTAAAAAAAATTAAAAAGGAGTTTTCTTATTTCTTCAAAAATGTTATGGCAGTAGTGGTCTTCATTTACTGTGGGTTTTCTTTTTAGATGAGGAAAAGAGAAGAGAGAGAAGCAGGGAAGACATGCAGCAAAGGTCCTGAGGTCGAGATGATACCCGGTCGACTGCTTCAAATAACATCCTCCATGTACGGTTTCATATCAAATACATCTGGAGTGTTTCAATACAGTCCAAGTCTTGTAAGTTATCCTTTTTTGCCAAAAACTTAATAGGGTTAAGTCTTACTCTGTTGGGATTTGTCAAGCTTCTTCGTATTTCACAAGCTATACAACCCCTGAAATGTAGCCTTGTCTTTTACGCTTTCTTTGGCTAACATGTTCATGGCCACATACACACGCAGGTTTGTATTTCTACCCATTTTGGGCCTTTGCATTCATTTCCATTCATTTTATTAACAGTATTTATTCCTAATGTGGACGTGTTTCCTAACCATTACGAATCTATTCCTAACCAAAATTTTATTCACATCACATGTCTAAACCTAACCTCTTACCCTAAACAAGAGGGTTCACTGTATTAGCACCAGACTTTGGTTCCCATATTCCTGCTAGCCATCAAAAGGTGCCAGAAATGGTTCAGAATAGCTAGACAAGCAAGCACACAAAATGTCATTTTCTGTTCAATTATATTCTGATGTTTGCATAATAAAACAGGGGACATAAAGTTAGGATGCTTAAGCAGAGATTCACACAATTTAAAACGTACCTCATTTGAATGTATACTGTTACAATATAATCTTGTGAGTCTCAGGAGGCTAAACAGGAGTATGGATAGTTTGTTGTTATAGGGAGCAACAATAAAAACTTGTTTATAAAGCATCCAAAAAGCAAGCAATCCCTGATCGTAATGGAATAACTACATCAATCCTTGTTAATTCCATTGAGTAGCAAGAAAAAAAAAGTTTTTACACATTCTACCAACTTTATAGACATAATTCTCACTTATAGGAGAGCTACTGCCATTTAATTATCAGTTATAAAATTGTAGAGTCATTTCAAAAGTAATTCTCCCCAGCATCTCCATAAAATAACTGGTAAGGTTTCTGCTTTAACGTTTCCTCCCTCTAGCTGTATTCTAGTTTTTATGACATACGATCTCGTTTGGAGCATTTTTTGCTTCCAACCTTTGAGCAGAGAACAGCCAATAACAATGAAATGTGCACAAAGTGTAGAATAATTGATAATGGCAGCTTTATGTAGAAAAAGGAAAAAAAAGAAGCAGAATCCAATGCAGAATTACATAACACTGCAGCTCTATGAGAGGGCATCTGAGGCCGAATCCAAAATTAGATCGATCTGCGCTTATAGATCTCTGCTGATGTGCTCAACTTAAGCATATCAGATTACATTTCACTAAGGATCTCTCCTGGCCAAAACCCTGACCAGAGAATGCACTGTGAAGAACCTCTTTTAGAGGACAGCTGCTGAAGCATCTTGACAAGCCTTCATCACATTTTTGCTATGGAAACTGACAGTAACACTTTGGGATGATATTTTCTACCTTAAAAGCCCTACATTCTCTTTTCATTTATTATTATTCTTAGCCTTTTTAGGAGACTATACCACTTAAAAACAACCCAAAAGTACAAAAATGTATATCTTCGGTCAAGGCTACTAGATACTCAGCATCATGCCATTGATTTTTATTTTTCACTTCTTGCTCCAGTGTGAACGAGAAACTTTTTGAAGGGGAGCAAAACCAGGGAAAAATACAGGTCAGATAAGATCTAACCATCCTTTTGCTCATGGATTTTTATCTGCAAAAAAAAAAAAAAGCCCAGGCTTCAGAACAGCAGTCAGCATTAAAAAAGTGTGACACTCCACCGATACTGTCAGTCTTGCAGGTTATTATCAAAACTGTGGAGTGAGATTTCCACCCTCCATGGGATAAGGTACATGTGAATATAAGGAGGAGAGCAGACAATAACTTAGAGCAAATCCTGCACCAAGCTTTGCCTTTATTTATTTTTTTTGGCCACATTATCTCTAACACCAGGTGCCTATTCAATAATAAATCCCCTTCAGCAATACTGAACAATTACCTTTGTGCCAAACACACGAAAAGAGAAATAAGATTTATTATTTCATATATGTAATGGACAGTTATCAGGGTGAAACACAATGAGATACTAAGATTTACTTGGGTATCCTCAGTTACCTGCTCTTAATTTTATTATCAATCGTTGGCATTAGTACCTTAAGCGAACCCTTTCAAGTCATTTAAAGCATCTTCTACGCCAATCCCATAAAACACCTTGACACTTTAATGACGTATGCATGCAGAAGCCTCTTACCGGAGTGAAGTTCATGACTTTGAGAATCCAGATTGTGAGTGCCAGGTTGACAATCATTGTGACAAGTAGGAGGAGGATGAAGAAGTACAAGCATCTCTTCCTCCAGCCGTAGATGCCGACTGCTGGGTAGACCTGGCCACTGCACTCTGACGCGCCTCGCTGGTGGAGGGGGTTCGGCTGGGCCGCGAGGATGTACTGCTCCTGGGTCATCTGAAACGGTTCAATTAAAACAACGTTTTTAGTTAAGTGAAGATGAAATCGAGTGACCAGACGTTAAATCCATCAGAAATGCAATGGATCTTCCAATAAAAAGGTGAAGACGGACCAAGGCAGGGGAGCCAAAATGTCTAAAAATAGATCTTCACCCAGTTCAGTGAAACAGATAAGGACACCAGAGGTGTGGGTGAACTGTTGATGGAGAGATGGATGAAAAATGACGAGGAGGAGACAGAAGAAGAAGACCGGAAGCATTTAAGAGTGAGATAGCGGTGAGGAGAAAGAAAGACGAAAGCGATAAAAATGAGATTGAGGTGGAGCCGTTAAGTGGAAAGATAGCGCACCTTTGAGTACGTTTGAGATAGGAAGGAAGGATGGAAAAAGGGACATAGGGCTGATAAGAAAGTAGAGGAAGACAGAGTCCATTAGTTGAAGTGCAGCATGTGGAGTCATTGGTGGCAAGAGATACGGACTCTCGCTGCAAGGCTGTACTATCTTCGCCTATCTAGCTCTCTAACTCTTTCGCTCTCCTTACCTTGCTCTCTATACCTTAAAGTCTCTATTGCTCCCTTCCTTGTACTCCTTAATTCACTTCATATCTCACTTTAGCACTTCTCTCGATCTTCATCAGTCTCTGTCTCATGCACACATTCACTCTCATTCACAAGCATGCATTTGGTCTTTATTTGCAGAAATTGCATGATCTTAACGCCTCTGTGGCTCTGGATTTTCTCTCTCTTTCTTTCCCAAAGAAAAGCTTTCTCTCAGTGAATATACCAAAATGCCATGACTGGGAAAACTGCTGACTCTCAACTTGCTGAAGAGAGAGAAAAAAATGAATGCAAATAAGAAATGAAGTGAAAAGGAGTTTTAAAGACAATTCAAGAAGGTCAGTTCCGATGTGAAATGTAAAATAAGTTTTGGACAATGAGACTTTGTAGTTCACTGCTGTGCTTTTTTTTCTGTGTTAAGAAACTTCCATTCCCATTTGTAAAGTCTATAATATGAAATTGTTTCACACTTCTGTGACTAGTGCAGTTACATAATAGCACACAAGTTTTTCCTCAGGTTATTCAGTACCACTCCTGCATGCAAGGGGGCACTGGAGCTGATATTCTAATCCACATGTATACACGCAATGAGAAAAAAATCCAAACGAAGCAGGTTTAGCATGTAACTTTCCTAAATAATGTCTTAATTTATATTTGTAAAAACTGTCACCATATAACATGAGACAGACAATCTGTGATGACAAATATACCTCCTCTTTCATGTCCCAGTGCAGATATGTACTCCTCCCAGTCAGTACTAAACAAGCAATCAAAGTCAAAGCCAAGAGGATTGTGTTAAAGCTGTCAATGATGCTCATGTATGAGCTTCTCATTGTGTTAATGGCGGAGAAAACTTAGTGTTCCAGGAAAACTGTTTATCTGCCGTCACCTGTGGCTGAGCTAATTGGCCTAAGCATTCATGGCAGGATCTGGTGTGGAAAGCTAGCTGTAGCCTAGAAAGGGGGGAAGTTTCGAGCAACACGTACACAAGGATGATTGACAGCGCTAGGCCTTCCTCCTGGTTCTGATGGGCTGTTTTGGAGTTCCATTTTTTCACAGATTTTCTGTTTCACACTATACTGTTTTGACAGTGACCCCTGTAGCATACAAGGAAAAACAAAAAGAGAGAGAGAGAGAGAGAGAGAGAGAGAAAAGGATCTTTAAGAAATGTACATGCTGCAGCTTTCAAGTAGCTGTACAGAGTTGGACAGTTTCATAAAGTCCAACACAGCTGTGTGGTTTCATCTGTACATCAGGAGATATTTTCCACAAAACAACCTTATACCTGCTGACTGAACCATGTCCAGACTGAGGAAAAACGCAGGTGAAATGCATCCAAGATTGATCGGAAACCTAATCAACCAAAACATATGCAGCGGTGCACAGGAATACGTCTGAAAGCATTAACAGCGAAGCATGAATTCAATCAGAATATTGCATGTGTAGCAATTATTAATACCTAAAAAGGCCTGGCGTCGCTCTTCTAATGGAGGGGAAAGAATTTAATTTCATACAAGATTAAAAGGAACCAATGTGGGGAATGTGGTACATATTCCAATTTGTTCCTTAGCAAAGGAAGATAAATCTAGTTTAAAATTTGCATGTTGAACAAGCATTCAATATTTTTGATTCAGATGTAATCCAACCAATTTGTATATAAGCACAATCTCGATTGGGAATATGCAGCAAAGTCTAGCAGAAAGAGAGCTTAATGTTTGTCAAGCAGGATAACAGACTAATGATGGTTTTCCTTTTCACAGTCGAGATTCACAGTAGCGGTCTAAACCATTTATTTGTTACCGATCACTTTATGCAAACAACACCTATGGCTCAACATAAAAGCATTTGATTATACAGAACTGGGATAGGGTACTGGGCATATTATCTCCCTTTTCAGTATCCCAGCTGAGTCAATAGCGGTGTTTGTTCCTGTGCTGATATGTTGCCGTGTGTAGAAGAGTTTTCTGTGGTGACCCTAGAATGCTAATAATTTTTCTTCAAGCATAAACAGCAAGAATCAATAGGGTGTCCAGAAGGATCTTAGTGTGCGTTTGCGTGCACTGTGTGTGTTTGTTGCATGGTAGTTTCTGCAGTGCGACCGAGTCGAGCAACGAGAATCACTGATACAGATGACAACAAAATAAGTGGAATGACATCACCCCCCTGATGTGTGTAGCTACACACACTTCTGGAGAGTGTGTGCGGCTACTTTTTGTCAATTTAAAGTTCCCAAGTCCCTCCATGATTTACTGTAACTGGCTGTGCCAATGAGTCATTCATTGCGATACATCTGAATTTCTGTATCATTTCACTCAGAGCCCGGCATTGTTTTCATGCCTGTCACTTTAACTCAGTAGTTTGACAATGTATGCTTTCTGCAAAATGCTGAGGAAAAAAAAACAACCCACAAATGACACACTCATGCTGTCAAACAACAAACAAACGCACCAAAGGAAATATCATCGAGCAATTTTTCTTATTCAAGCCCTCTGGCTTCTTTTTCGACAATGCTTATGACATTTCTTTCTTCAAATGCTTCGAAATAAATTGAATTAACGTTTGTGTTTAAGCTCGAAGATGCTTGAAAGCTTGAAGATTGAATTACTGAAATTGCATTCAGTTAGTTACCCGCTTGCATTGTTACTTCAGTCAATGTTGATGGCAGTTGCTGAGATTATGATTTAAGGTTTAAAAGGTTTCAAACTTCAATAAAATGTGACATGCATGACAAAACATTGTAATACAAAGTACTGTGCAACACCTTAAAGCTATCGATAGCTTCGTCATGTGTAGTATGGGGAGGTTGGTTTAACTCATTCATACATGTTTGAATTATCCTTGAATCTCCATTGGCAACAATTTGGTGGTGCCTTAAAGTCTACTCCTACAATGCCCCATCTATTTCCCCAAAGCTCCACCTTCAAGCATCAGTCCTCAGCTCAACTTCCCCCACACACAGCACCACTTCCCTGCGCCTTCCCTTTTCAGCAGTGTTGTATAAAGTACTCAAAAAATGTACTTAAGTAAAAGTACAAATACACAGACAAAATGTACTCTAGTAAAAGTAAAAGTACCACATTAATATTTTTACTTGAGTAAAAGTCAAAAAGTACTGGCTTTTA